>PVJC01027421.1:0-23247 GCA_004026665.1 Murina feae
ACGTCTGACCTATAGAGTTAAGAATGCAGAGGAAGTAGAGGCGATGTTGTTTCTGAAATATTTGACTAGGTAGGGTTGGGTTGATCATAACTGATCTTCCAAAAGAACGTACTTGATCTCCCCAAAGGGTGATTTTTAGATAGTTCCCTGAAGTGGAGAGACAGAGGTCTTAGAACGGCGCTGAAAGAAAATTCTAGGTAATGGGAACGGTGTGAAGATAAAAACGCGGATGTAAGAACCTGAGGTAACACAGAACAATGGGGCTACCTATTTGCACCCAACCTACACAGCATCAAAACAATGAGACGAACAGATTTTTTAAGGTGGCTTATCAACTGATAAAGTAAGGACCTAACAAGGCAACACAACTTTCCTTCTCTTTCTTTCGCTCAACCCCCACCCCCAGCTCTCTCTTCCTCCCTCCTCCCTCCTTTCACCAAAGTCTTGCAGCCTCTCTTGGGCACACCTAAAACTCCCCTGATAGGCTGACAATCCCTCTGGTTACACTGTAACAACAGCTTTCAACGTGCTGACATTATCTATACAGTACATGTCTTACAGAAACCTGCACTGCTCCAGTATAAACTAAAGCAGCCTGAGAGGAAGTCACCCCTCCCGCAGCCCTCTCACAAAGCTAAACTAAATAGGAAGTATGTGACAGAGACAGTCATGAGTCTTCATATAAAATAAATCCAAAAGATTCCAACACAAGTAATGGAACAGTCTCGATTTTTTCCCCAGTTTATTACAGAAACTAAACATGGGGGAATTTGTCCACAAAACAGCTACATTTGAATGCAGCTATTAAGAGAAAACCGAGACAAACGTGGTAATTCCTCAATATTTAGAATAGTTACTTTACCAAAAGGTAACCGAGAATATGAAATTTCATATACTAGTCTATAGCTACACTTGCCCCTCATTGACTCACATAGATAAGCTGGTGTTGTAAAAATGTGGTGTTGGTTTTTAAAGCACAGGCCTGCTTGAAGTACATATAAAATAGGAAAATACTAAGTTTATAAACACAGAAACTATCCGAAATAGGTGATTTCCAAAACGATAGTAAAATAAGAAGAGAAATTCCTAAGAGTAGAAGGCCGCATCTCAACGCTCAGGAAGAGAAGCAAGGGTTACCTACATGCTACTTGCTGAAGTCTCTATGACTGGAATCCCTTGGGTTTTCGCCACAATTTTTAGACACTGAAATAGTATGTATAGACTTGTTTCCACTACCTTTTCCTTGATAACCAAAGTACTGTGTGTTCATCATCTGAAGCAAGGGGAACTAGAAGGTTGAAAAAAAATGTAGAGAATCATGAAAATAAGTCTCTTAGGATTCTTCCTACCAACAGAGGGAAACATTAAAATTTTGACATGTTTTCTATTTATAATGCATTTTGAGACTGTATTATTGTATTTACAGTTAACAGGTACAAATAGAGGGTGGGGCAAAAGTAGATTTACAAAATCTACTTTGAGTTTGCAAAAGAGTTTACTCTTGATTATTAATTTTTATATTATTTTCCATACAAATAACTATAAACCTACTTTTGCTTTACCCTGTATAACCATCCCTAGTTCACATTACATTACCTTGAAACTCCATATGTTAGTTTAAATGAATAAAGTTAGGATACCAATCTGTATAACGCCATTCAATAAACGTTAAATAACAAGAGCTGCATTGATTCATTATTTTAATGCAGAATTTAGTTTGTTCCATTTAATTTTTCATCTTGTCCTAACTCCAGGAAAGCTTGCTTCCATCCTCAAGGTATATCTATCCTACTTAAAAATTTACAGTCTTTAGAATGTATTAAACAAAGCATTCTTTACAGATGCATGTTTAAAAACAAACACCTACAGATATCCAAGGACCAAAAAGAATGTTTATTTTTCTGAGTAATGCAAGCAGGGCATTCTTTGGAAACCAAATATACAAACAAGACAAAGAAAAGAATTCAGGAAGTCATCATGCATACACTAATAACAAAATTTGCAAGCAAATTAAAAGATAGCATTTTTCACAATAAGAGTGAGCAATGCTCTTTTAATCCTTCTCCGGTCTTGGATGGGCATGAGATAAAGACTACAGGACTGAAAGGTGTTTTTTTCCTCAAAGAGAAGGCATGCTCTGCTAAGACATAAACTCAGGAACTGCTGTTTTAAAATACAGTGGGATTCACTGTTACACTTCTTTTGGTTCAAACGTGGTTGAGACTCTTGTTTTCAAGCTCCAGGTCTTTATCCTTTCAGATGCTGCCCCACTTTCTAAACATAGTCCATTCTGAGAGGCTGTCAAGGTCTCCCAGGAACACACAGAGCCTCCCAGGACCACCCGCCGCCGCCTGCTCTGTGGGGACATTAATAATAATAACACCTTAGAAGGATTAACAACAACCCTGTGGAGTGGGCACTACTATCTTGACTTAACAGAAGCTGAGGCTTAGCCAGGCCAAGGGAAAGAGGACGCAAGTGGTAGAGCCAGAACTAAGCCAGGGCCTTTCAACTAGACGGAGTGATCGTTTACAAAGTTAAAATGTGAAATCTGTATTACTAGCTTGGGCTCCAGGAATATGCGAAGAGGCAAGCTTGGAAGCGGAAAAAAGTAGAAAGAAAAAGGGTGATAATTATGATTTTTTTCTTTCTTTTCGAAATTTTAAAAATATTTTTATTGACTTCAGAGAGTAAGAGAGAGGGAGAGATAGAAACATCAATGATGAGAGAGAATCATTGACCAGCTGCCTCCTGCACGCCCCCTACTGGGGATCCAGCCAGAAACCCAGGCATGTGCCCTGACTGGGAATCAAACCCAGACCTCGAGGGCACAGATACATAGCTTGACACTCAACCACCGAGGCACACCGGCTGGGCGATAATTATGATTTTAATAACTAGTTTTAAAAAGCAAAGTGAGTTCCCCAGACCCAGGGTTGCTGGATTTTATATATAGTACCACATAATATTTGTGACCTTAATAGTTAAACACTGTTTATGTGAAATTCAATTGAAATTGGCTTCCTGTATGTTATCTGACAACCCTAAAGTAAGGGCCTTTATGAAACAAACAAAACATTAATAAATTACAGAGCTACAATTCCCAAAGCTGAAATCTGGGATGCTCTGTGTGCCACATGTCTTTGGGAGGCCGAGTCAAGGGAGGTGCAGTGAGCGGGGCTACAGCTGTTGGGGACTGAGCTTCCTTCTCTTTTTCCTGGTAGCAGACACAGTCCTTCACCCCAGAGACCTCTAACTTTCATCAACCAAGCCACTTAAAGTCACTGACACGAAAATTCCTTACCCTTCTTTACTTTATGTGGATGTTGTTAAGATTAAATACAACTGAGATTGCGAGGGGATATCGTATGTATCTTTAAATATTTATTGGCCTAGTGCTTTGGAAATATAGTCTCAGAAACTTGGACCAGACAGACTCTTCCCCCACTACCAAGAAAGGACTTGTAAAGTTTTACAGTATATGGTGAACCTAGTGATAGCAGACTCTAAAACGAAGAAAAGAACAAAATCAAGAACTGTGATCAAAACCTGAAGTGAAATGTAGTCAGATGCCAAAAGGGGTGCCTAGCAGAGAACCTGGATTATCACCGCTGGAGAATCCAGTACCTTTCAAATGGCTGTGGCTATGTATTTAAAACAGAGTTCCGTGAGCTCCTAAACGGAATCACAAACACATGGCGATAGCCTAAGACAAAAACAGGACCTTCGTTATGCATACCAATTTAATTTTCTGCTAATTTCCACTAACCTCCAATCTCTGTGGCTTGAGTATATTTACCTTCTTTTAAAAAACAACAAATTGGGACCAGCTCAGACAATGTTCATTTAAATATTTCTATGCCCAACTTTAATCTTCAAACTGTAACAAACCCAATATACTACACATAAATCACTGTGAACAGAAACTGCTTGAAGAGGATTAATCAACAGCTTTGTATGTCATCCTCTTAACTGAATCACTTGAATTCTTCATGCACAGCTACACCCAGTTAATCTTCCAGAAAGCAGCAAACTATGTAAATCTACTTAAACTGGGGAGATAAGAACTTCACTTGTCAAAAGTTAGCAACATTGAACAAGTACACAAGAAAAATATACACATCCATGAAAATTCTTGCATTCACTTCTCTACCCCAAATGCCATGGTAAACCACCAGAACATATTACTTAGCAAAAAAAGGGCTTGTGACATGCCATGATTTGTTTCAATTTAGCAATAATCGTGCCTTGGATAATTTTCATTGGCTACAATACTGTGCCATGATTTATTATAAAAACCAAAGTATCTCTATATATAAAAGCCTAAGTGACCCAACGGCCAAATGACCAAATGACCGGTCGCTATGATGGGCACTGACTTCCAGGGGGCAGGCACTCAACGCAGGAGCTGCCTCCTGGTGGTCAGTGTGCTCCCACACCCAACCTCCTGCAGTCCCTTCTCCCTGGCCAGCCGGCCCCAATTGACCCCAATAGCCAGCCGGGCTGAGGGACCCCACCCGTGAACAGGCCTCTGGTATATCATAAACTGAGTCAACTACCTCAAAAAAGCAGTATCAAAATGGAAGTAGGGAAACATGAAGAAAGACATAATAAAATAATTTTAATGGAAATTAATTTTCTATATTTAAAGGCTTTTCAGCATAAAGCACTTTTCTTTCAAAACACATGAAAATATTTTCACAACTACGAAAGTCCTGGCAAATGGTTTTGTTTGGGTTGTGGGGGTGCTTGCTGTTTTCATATAATCAGACTGGATTTGCTTACAGAATGTCATATACCTGAAAATCACATTCAACAAAAATAGGACATTTCTCCACGGAGGCCTGAACCAACCATTTTTGTCCAGATACTGCTTACTGGGTTATCACCCCACTCCAAAGCTTCTCCCTTTGACCTGAGACAACCAGGTGTATTTCTAACATGCGCCGAGGCCTGTGATGCAGGAAAATCCTGTTTATCCTGGATGAGGCCGGAGATCAGTGCTCCTGGATGCCCTGGATACACCACCTGGGCAGGGAGCGGATGAGCACCGCCCACCTTTGCTGTAACTGAAACTGGTTGACTCCTATACATGGAAAATGTCAAGTTTTAGGAAGAAATAGTACGATTATCCAGTAGTGGCATAGTCTGCCTTCAATGCTGCGTCCAAATATCACAAACCCACTAACCATATCATCATTCATTTACATCATCCTTCACCTCCAGCCTCACAGCCTCCACCCTGGCCCCAAAACAGGTGGGAGGAATCCCTCACCTGGACTTTGGAGACTAGAGGGCGATGGGCAGCCCGTCTGGGCTCTGCCTGGGTTTCTACTGAGGTGTGCCCAAAAGCAGGCATTAGCCGTATGGTGCTTTTAGGAGCTTGACTGCCAGGGTCCAAATCCCGGCTCTGTACTTTGGATTGTATAGACTGAGGAAGTTACTTAATTGACGCCTCAGTTTTCTAAACTGTAAAAGGAAAATATTATTATTACCTGCCTCAAAGGACTGGTAACTAAGTGGGTTAACCCACCAAAAGCACTGAACATAGTAACCAGCAGGCAGGAAAGTGAGTGATCAACGATGGTTAACGACTAGTAATATATATTCAAGTGCGATTCTGAATCAGAACATTTTTCCAAAGGTAATTTTTAAGTATTCCTCACATTCAACTTTTTTCCTCAGGTTACTTATCTGTCATCAGCTCTGACAGCTGACTATATATTTTCTGGATTAAAATTCAACTGCATTATACACCTGAAAGTTACCTATTCTTTCATCAAAATGAACACCCTAATATGAATCGAAAGGTGCGAGCTGAACATCACAAAACCTTTGAAAAGGCGTTCATCAGACTTCCCGTTTAGACTAAGCCGGGTGAGATCACAAAGTCACTCGCGGTAACCAGGTCCCCGTGCTGGAAGTGTGCTTTTCCAGTGAATGGCTCAACCCAACAAAAGAAACCTTTGAGTCAAATGCCACTGGCACCCGGGGTCTTGTGTCTGTATAATGCCTACACATTCATTTCTTTCTCTGCCTATAGAAAAAGAAAGTCTGTTTGTTTTTCTGATTCAGTCAGCCCTTTTAGTCTCGGAATCTAAGGAGAGCCCCGTGAAAAGAAGAGCATCTTATCAGCGTGCTCCAGGCCAGCAGGCTGTCCCCCTCCACACACAAACCTCCAGCCCCTCACAGTCAACGCCTCACCCTCTGAGCTTTTTCCCCATTCCAGAGCCAACACCCCACCGGGTTTTGACAACAAATAAATGAACACACAAGGCCTTTACATAATTAGTCCGTCTTTTCAGGGAGAGGGAGGTGGGTGAGGGAGGAGGGTTCAGGGTAAGAATATTTTCTGTAAATTGGCTCCATTTATGAAGTTGATGTGAATGTGCTAGACCTGAGGGCATTTATTTTAAATGAGGCCGCATGAAGTTTATAGAGATCCTGTTTCTGAATCTTGACAATTTTAGCGTAGACTTCAGCCAGCTCATAATGCAGAGCTCTTTCTTTTCTTTTCTTTCTTTCTTTCTTTTTTTTTTTTTTAGGAGAGGACTTTTCTTAAAAGCCAGGTAAAAAGTTCCACTGACTTGGACAGCAGGGGCATACAGATCAGGGTGTGTTAACTGCCTTTTGAAGGGAAAATGAGCAAGTAAAAGAACCTAAGAACAGAAAACAATACTTTTTGACACTGTCACTATTTGACAAAATGAACCCTACTTTCAGATATACTTATGCTAGAACATACCACTCATCCCTTTCCCCCCCCCCAAAAATGACTATGAGAACAAAATGGACTAAACATGATCAACAACCCAGAGAACGCCTTCAGAAAAGCCAGCAAGCATCACTGTCATCTGTCATGATCTTAACAGGGCCACCGTCTGCATGGCAAGATGCCGTGTGCTTGTATCATTATTGGGGTAATAAGTTAATTGATTTGTCTCCGTGGCTAAGGATGTGGACAAGATATTTATTCTGGAAGAAAAATATCTGCAATCGTCCTTTTGTTTCCCCAACAAGCATCTTGTCACTGACCTCTAAATCAGTGTAACCTTTCCTAAGCAGACCTGCACATTTTTTACATAATTTAGAGGTAGGTTTTGTTACTGCTGCTGCTGAAAGGCTCTGTGAGGTATATCACAACATGGCTTCAGTGCCCTTCTCTTTAAAAACAAAGATGAAAAACAAAACAAAACAAAAACAAAAGGCTGTAGCTATAAGCTCCCAGCTCCACTCCCTTTTCCTGGCAGGGGACTCTGATCTAACCACTAAAGTGCCTTTGGAGTTCAATCTGTTAAAAAATGCATGAAACTGCATTGAAAGAAGAAAAGGCATGTGTATGACTCAGGCTTATCCAAGTATCTCTGCAACTAGATGTCACAGGATTCCCCTGTGCTTCTGAAAACTGAAAACCTTGAGAAAGTGACAGCAGAAGTTCCTGTTTCTTTTTTAAATATACTTGGGAGGGGGGCGCGCGCGCCACACACACACACACACACACACACACACACACACACACACACACGCGGGTCTTCCGGGTTTCCTACGAATCAGGCAGCTTCTCTGAGGTTTCAAGTGAAGATTGTTGCAAATCCACGTTCCGACTTATTCTACTACACACAAAGCTTTCGGGGTAAAAAAAAACACCAAACTTGTTGCAGAGCTGGGCGAAGCCCCCCGGCCCGGCGCGCCCAGCTCCCGGCCCCTTCCCCTTCCTCCGCGTCCCTCCCGCCCGGCCGGCGGGGGCGAGGGCATCTCCCCGGCTAAGGTCACCGGCCCGCGCCGTCCCCGCCGGCCGCCTCCTTCGGCAACAAGGTCACCGCCCAGCCCGCTCCCTCCGAGGAGGGGAGCCGCGTCCGGCCGCGCGCTGCCGCCCTTTGTAAAGCGGCGCCGCCGGCCCCCGCGCGGCACCCCGCCGCCTCACCTGCTTGCGGTAGGGCGTCCTGCAGTGGCTGCTGCCCCCGGGGTTGCCGCTGCTGCTGGGGAAGATCATCGCGGCGGGCGCGGGGCAGCCGGGCCGGGCGGGGGAGGGCGCAGGGAGGGGGCCGGCCAGGGCCGCGGCCGCTCCGGGAACTCCCTCTCGCCGCGCGGCGGCGGCCGGCGGGGGCTGCAGCTCGGCGCGCACCTCTCCGCCCTCCACCTCCCGACTCGCCTAGAAGTGCGGCGCGGCGGCGGCGGGAGAGACGCGGACAGCTCGGGCGGCCGCCGCCCTGCGTGCCATGGACGGGAGTTCGCGCGCGGAGCGGGGGCGCCGGGGACTCTCCGGGAGGCAGCGGAGGAGCAGCGCCGCCGCGTCCCCACCTACCGTGGCCTCAACCACCGCCCCGAGAGCGCGCCGGCCGGGGGCGGGGAGGCGGCCGCGCACCGCCCCGCGCCGCGCCCAGGGCCACCCGCGCCTCCCCGCTCTCGGGCTGGGCGCCGCGCCCGCAGCCCCGCCGGCCCGCCGGCCCCCGCGCGCTCCCTCCCGGGCTGGGGGCCGGGGCCCGGGCCGCGCGGGCCGGGGAGCCGCCGGCGCCCCCGCTCCGGTGCAATGGTTGGGTCTGGCTCCCCGCGTGCCGCACATTCCTTGGAGCGGCCACCCCCTGCTTTTCTTTTCCCCCTTCTTTTCTCTGCCCGGGCACCCGAGCGGCTCTGCACCCCTGCTCCAAGCCCCCTGTAAGGGCAGCGCTTCGGGGATCGCTCTGACACCTGGGGGTGGAAGCGGACTGGCCCCAGGTCTCTTCTTTCATCCTTCCAAACTGTCCTCCCGCCTTCCGTTCCGGAAAGGGTGCGGGCCATCACTCCTACTTCAAGGAACCAAGCAACCCGCCATCAAGCCTCTGCAGATCCCCGTTCCCCCAACTCACACACTCAAATCTTAGCAGCGAAAACAGGTCTCTCCTCCACAAGCCCTCAGCGCAGATAACGCCAGTAAAGTTCCATACTTCGTTTCTATGCTGGCGTTTACAAGTTACCTTCAAGATGACAATGTCAAAGGATGACAATCATTTAAGGCCATCGGTTTGGTAAGCCTTCCGGATGACTGAAACGGTATAATCCTGTGTTAATTATTAGATGCGACACAGAAGCTGCAAAAAAAAAAAGGGGGGGGGGACGACAAAAGGAGATAGTTGCCTTTGTTTCCCAGCTGAGATCATCTCAGGTGGCTCAAGATGCCACTTCTCTGGATCCCCTTTGCATTAGCGTGTCAAGCCTACAACCTATAATGAAGAAGGCCTCTAAGACAAGTCCCCCAGGCAGAGCCCGCCTTCTCTGGACAGGCCACTAAGACAGACTTGACGCTTTCCAAGTTGGCCCTTTCAAATATATCACAGGGAAATATCGCCTCGGTAAGTTTCACAGAGTTCTTCCTTGAATCTGGTCTCTAACACCTTCCTGGAAAGGGCCATCTGCCCTGATAATGAAAAATCCTAACTCCACTGAGAAGTAAAGGAACTCAACTTCTGGCTGCCAGAAGGAAAAAAAAAAAAAAAAGTGTCCCTGTGGAAACCGAGTCTTCTAGCAAAGCTGTGGCCATTCAAGGATTTGTCCAGGAACAAGAAACTGATGCTTATCCACCCTACATATCCTGCCGGTGGCCTGCACACTCCCAGTTGCTTCTAATAGTCTCCCACAAAAGTGATGAGAACTAGCAGATCTCACCTAATAAAAAACAACCATATACACAAGGTATGCATATAATTCCCAATTCTTTCATAAGAGAAGGAAGCAACACGAAAAGAAAAGAAAAGAAAAGAAAAGAAAAGAAAAGAAAAGAAAAGAAAAGAAAAGAAAAGAAAAGAGAAAAGAAAAGAGAAAAGAAAAGAGAAAAGAAAAGAAAAACTTATTTAGGGCATAGTACGAGGCACACAATGGTCAAGTAAGAACTTGGTAAAATTCCAGAAACGCACCTATCCTCTAAAGAGCTTTAATAAACACAGCACAGCTAACGTTCCATGTATATAAGCGAGAACTATTTCCTACTATTCCATGCATTTTTTAAAATATATTTTTATGGTTTTCAGAGAGGAAGGGAGAGGGAAAGAGAGAAACATCAATGATGAGAGAAAATCATTGATCAGCTGCCTCCTGCACGCCCTACACACTGGGGATCGAGCCCACAACCCAGGCATATACCCTTGACTGGAATCGAACTGGGGACCTTTCAGTCCCCAGGCCGACAACTCTATCCACTGAGCCAAACCAGCTGGGGCTATTCTGTGCATTTATTTTTATTTATTTATTTATTTTATTGTTTAAGATATTACAGAGAGTGCGCACATGCCTTCTGTTTTTCCTCCCATTGACCTTCCCCAGCCTCCCCTAAACCCTAGCACATGCCCTCCCCCTCCCCCCCAGTGTCTTGTGTCCATTGATTACTTGTGTGCATGCATATAAGCATATGCCATGCATTTAGAGTTGTTTCGGCTGTCCCTTTGCTATATCTTCTCACTAAGACCCTTTATGGCACATCATCAACCACAAGTATAGACTATAATATAAGGTTTTAGGTGTTCGACTCCTAGGTGCCTTTTCCTGAGAACTTCATGCTCAAGATCCCCACAGTTCAGACCTGTCGTCTTTGGGGGAAATTCCACATACAACTTCAGTTGTCATTACTGGTCTCTCAGGAAACCACAACGTAAACCACAAAAGAACAGTGTAGAGTAATTTTTCTATGGCTGTGCTCTAACGTCATGATACTTTGGAAACTGTGCTATTCTAGGCTGCGAAGACTGGACTTGATGCCTTCCAATGGCTTTACAACATAAGACAAAATTTCAAGTGATTAATTTTAAATTAGAATATGAAAAGAATTTAATACCAGATAATAAAATATATCAAGGATATTAAATGAATAAAGGGCACTATTTTTAAGATTAAAAAAAGGTATCTTATCAACAAAACGTAGTGTTCTATAATGGTGAATGACATAATAGGAGAGAATACAAGCATACATTTAAAAAAAAAAACACAACAAAAAACTAAAATCACAATGTCTACCAGCCAGGATTCAAAAGCTTCCTACTTACATAGGTGGTACACTCTGAACTAAGCAAAGCATCACAAAGAAAGGGAAAGGCAGCTTTTCCACCCTCAAAGATTATAAATGTAATGAAGTAACAAAAGTTCAAATAATTCCAACATTAAGAGAAATATGAAACCACATGTGTCCATATTATCAGTTACAGATAATCCACAAGTGCATAGCTGTAATTTCAGGAAGGGATCCTGGTGAGATTCATCTGGAAAAGTTTATTAAGCTTTGAAACAAGCTTTGAAACAAACAATGTTAGGAAACATTCTAGAGAAACTGCAAATTATGGTAGTAAGAACTGGGGTTTTGGAATTTGTCTTACACAGGCTCTGACACTGAGACTTTGCTGCCAGTGGTCCTACATCACTCTCCTCCCCCAACTCAGCTGGTGGATAAAGTTGTGGGAATATGACCCAAGGGCAGCCGAGCCACAGACAAGCCAGTGTGACCTATGACATGCCTGGGACTGAAAAAAAAATGAGCAGAGCCAATCAGAGTCTCACCCTGCGAATTTGATTCAGAAAACTCCAAGAGCTGAGCCAGTTAAGAAAGGGACAGAAACAGCAAGAGTGCCGGGGGTAGAGTTGAGGTCACAAAAGCCAAAAGCATTTGCAAGCCAAGGTTATGAGGAAGCAGAAACTATGAGTAAACAGGAAGCTGACTGGCAGCAAGCAGAGTCAAACAGATGCCAGGAGCCCGGAGCTCCTGGCCATTAGATGATGGAGGCAGCTGGAGTCCCTGGAGCTGCTTTGGCTCTTGAGACTTACGACAGCCCCTCCATGGGTATACTTAGCTCTCCCCGCCCCCGCCTCCCCCCCGCTTAAGATAACTTCAATGAATCTTGATCTGCAATCCAAGGAACAAAATTAAAACAGCCAAACAGATCTAGCTCCATATTTCAGCTTCCCACTTACTAGCCATGTGGCTCTGGGCAAGTCAGTTAACCTCTCTGAGTCCCAGATTCCTCACAGATTGTCATAAGTATATACACACTACACCAACAAAAGTGCTACACTCAATTCCTGGCAGCTGTTACTGCTTTTCCAGGTTTCACTGCGGTGGTTTGTAGATTTCAGTGGGAGCACTGTGTAAATAACTGATGCTCAGTGAGTCTGGCTGACCATCAAAGATCAGAAGCAAGGGTGAAGCTGGAACTGACAAACAGCAAAAAGAGCAAATTTAGGTAGGGGGAGGCCATCTTTGCGATGACTGTTGAATGGCCAAGTGAAAAAATGCTTTTTAAGGCTGTAATACCACAGACCTAAGTTCAAGAAGTTACTAAAGAAAAGAAAAAAAGATCACGTAAAATGTTTCAATAGCCTGGGTGCACTGAAGTTTTTCTTCTGTATTTGTTTTTGGCCCATTTCCTTGGATGAAGTTATGTGTTGGACTAGGGCCACACCTGTGTGGATGTGCAGGAGTAGACGAATGAGGACAATAAGGTTGGAGCCACCAGCACCTGCAGAAGCCTGCAATCAGGTAGAGATGAGCCCTGCGACTTGCAAGCATTTGTATAACTGGAATTTGTGAATCTGAGTGTAGGGAGAAACTTGCTTCACAGAAACAATTTGAAAATGAGACTTATAAACTTTCATATCTCATTTACTCTCACAATAACCTGGTAAGGTCGGAAGGGTTATTAGACTCCATTTACAGATGAGAGGAAGGTAAGTAAGACCGACAGACCTACCCATAGAGCTAGTAAGTGGCAAGTATTAAAATCTAGACCTTAGATAGGGTTAAAGATGGCTGTCCTGTGCTCCTTCAACTCTACAGGGCTGTGTCTCCAAAAAGCCTTATAAATAATGCTCTAACTCCCTGTGAGTACTTGTAACCCCCGTGGCACCCGAGCTGCTGTACACTAATAATGCAAAGACATTAAGCGATAAGTGCCAGCCAAGTGGTCTAGACAATTATGTACTACGGAGTCCACAGGAGGGAAAGATCAATACAGGATATGGGCATGGGAAGCTCAGCTGGATAAATGTTTTGTCTGAGGGACATTCAGAAAGAAGCACTGCGCAGATAACCTGAAAAACTGAACTTGAGAGAGAGGGCCAGCCCGGGATGACAGAGGATGTAGACTTGGGTGCCACTGCTGAAATCATGGCTAATTGATATACTCCCAGAATGAAGCAGATGATGAAAAGGCAAAAGGCTAGAAGGCTCCCCTTCCCCAATTCCCACACACATTACTGAACCCCACAGAAGAGAGAAGCCTTTGAACAAAATTACAAAGAAAGTATGATAGGAAAGCTAAGCTTGGAAAGAAGAAAAAAAAACAAGATGGAGGCAGAGAAGATGCCCAATGAGATAAGAATGGGACACCTCTATCCACAAGAAAACACACCTACAGCAGGCTCTGTCCTTCTGTCATTGCTACTACATTGCAGGCATCTTTTTTTTATTTGGGTCACATTAAAAACAGAAAGGAATTAAGAGGAAAATTCATCCAACATTATTTCAAGTTATAATCTTTAATGAATAAAACATAACCACATAGTACTGGTTAGTGTAAGCAGTTCCTACTTAAAAAAATCATTTACATTTAGAGTCTCCATTGCTCACAAGGCCTCTGGCTCCTAGCAAAATGGAGAGAGAGAGAGAGAGAGAGAGAGAGAGAGAGAGAGAGAGAGAGAGAGGTTTTAAATTTCCCTTCTTTCCCAGTACAAAACAGAGTTGATAAAGTATTCTATTTCTAAAGTAGCAGAAGTATTTTGTTATTTACTATTTTCTTTTTGAAAAAATTTATGATTCTTATTCTAGACTCAAAGACTCCCTAGACACGTGTAAAATGAAACCACTATAATAAAACCATAGTTCTGTAGCTATAATCCTAGAAGGTATATAGAAAACATAACATAGACATATACTGATGACTTTTACCAGAAGCAATATTCTAGCAATTCCTAAATCGACCCTGATGAACAAAAAAGAAGAAATGGGCTTTACCCTACTGTACTTCTCTGCAAGAACTAATACATAATAGCTCTCATTTATTAACTACTATATTCCAGGCATGTTCTCAGCCTCTCTCCCGAGAGAGAGAGAGAGAGAGAGAGAGAGAGAGAGAGAGAGAGAGAGAGAGAGAGATACACTCTGGTCCAAATTAGCTCCCAATCTCATTTAACTGGTAGTTGTTAAGGTGTAACCTATATCTTGCAACCAGTTTTACTTTCTGGAATCACTGGTGGGATGGAGTTGGGAGAGAGGCAGAAACACAATTTTCTAGAAGCCAGGATGGTGATAAGTGAGAGGTATTTCCTGAATCTTGAACTGATACTGCGAATATATTTTCCCTCAAAAATAATGGGAGACCATATTAGCAATCAGCTTCATTATTTAAACCATAGATGCTTATAGGTCAATTAAAATCCTAATCACCATATAGGACACTTCTCCCTATGGCAAAACATCCTCCAAATTTGAAACAAATAATTTACAATCAAATTTTTTGGACATAATCTGCTCGTAAATTTTACTCCTGCAGAACAGTTAATAAAATTCAATGCTTCCTCAAATTCCTGGCAGAAGGGGACTCTGTAAGTTTAATTTATTTTTCTGTTTTTGTATAAAAACAGGTGCACGGGTTTTTATTCTTTAAAAAAATAAAACAGCCTTGCCAGTTTTGCTTAGTGGATAGAGCATTGGCCTGCGGACTGAAGGGTCTGGGGTTCGATTCTGGTCAAGGGCACATGTCTGGATTGAGGGTTCGATCCTCTGTGTGGGGAATGCAGGAAGTAACTGATCACTGCTTCTCTCTCATCATTGATGTTTTCATCTCTCCCTCTCCCTTCTTCTCTAAAATCAATAAAAATATATTTTAAAAAATAATTGGGGGAGAAGCTATATGAATTAAAAATTCAAATATTTGTTTTGGTTTGGTTTATATAATACTGAATTTGTATCTGTAGATCAAATTCTATAAAAGAATAAAGGAGAATCAACTAGGGATGGTTGTCTCAATTCTCTATATTCTATGTGCAAATCTAATATTGGAGCTGTTATTCTCCGTTTGTGTAGCAAGCCTATAAGAAAATAAGTGCTGACTTTCAGAATACAAAATGATAATTCAACAAGTTTTCCATGAATTACAGTAAAATTTACAGAGTATAAAAAAAAGATATTATTAGGTGATTTTTGAAAGTGCAGCTTACCTAAGGAGACGGGAGTAACAAAATCATCTACTGGGTGTGAGCAAACTATGGGTACAGAATAAGAACTGAGGTGAGGAAGGTAGAGGCTGATGTGCTGTGGAAATAGCTGATCACATCTATCTCTTGCTATATGACCTGGGAAGAGAGAGAAAGTACTTAGGAAAGCGATGGAATTTGTGGAAAACTAGAACAACAAAAAAAAATAATTAAAAAAAATATATATATAAACAAGAAAAATAAAATTCAAACCTATAATGACTATCTCCTTGTCATGAGTAAAAATAACTATTAGAATGATTACTTTGACAGTACAGGGTGAATAGGTGTACCTGAGACAAACAAAACCATCTTAAAGATTAAGAATGACGAAAGGTTATTGTAAGTAATTCCTAAATGTCTGGGGGACATAAGCATTGTCCATCCAAAACCTGGATCCTTAGCACAGGTTAGGTTTTAATGCAAAGGGAAAGGAGAAGGAGAAGACAAAGAAGAAGGAAGTTCGCTTTCTCTTCAGTTGTCACACTTACCATTAAATTAGGTCTATTTCGCCTGAAGAGGAGGGTAATATAATAATTAATAATATCCTTTAAGTGGGATGCTTCAAAGCTTTTCCTTCTCCACTGAATTATAAATATAAAAGTTAAAATATGAAAATATAGAATCAGAAATGAATTTCTATTCAGCTGAATATGTATGAAGGCAAACTTTTCAACATTAGAATATTTAGTTAAGAGTTCTGAAATGGGCTACATAAGGAGCTTACAAAAATTCCCCACCCTAGGTGTCTTTAAGAATGACTAGTTCTGGGTTATTTAATACACTTAACACATGGAGCCAACTGATGACAGACCTGAGGCAAATTGATACTCCCAAAGCGAAGAGAAGGCGAATAAGGAAATTCCGATGTTGTCATGACGATATGACTGATCGTGACATCAGCAATTCCTAATTCCAAACTATAACGAACACTCCCAGAATGCTAACAACACATTACACAGATCCTCCCAAAATCACTCTCTTTTCCCTCCCAATCACAAGTGTGATGGTGTTTCAACCAAAGGATTATTAAGCATTAAAATCCTGTTGAACTCTTGATAGTTGGAAAAGGTGCCAAGAGGAAGCAGATAACTTCTGAAGCTATTTTTCAGAAAACAAATGAGAGAACTATTAAGAAAATATGTATTCCAAATATTTTATGTGTATGTATATTAATGCATAGAAGCAGAATGAATGCCTAAAATGCTATAATTTACAAAAGGGCTTTATCGTATATGATATTCAAGTGTCAGAGAAGGCAGCACGGCAGGCATTCTCTGCTCCTTTTGAACAGGTGAAATAGCCTCAGGTAGGCAATGAACATTACAATAGTGGAGTGAATGCCGCTGTGTCTCTGTGGACACTGTGACCAATAATAAATTCCTTTCAGCGATCCATATTTAGCCACATCCCTAGAAAGTTTTCTGTTAAACAGCCTCCAAATCTGAATCAATCATCACAGTTCTACCCCAGGACTACAGCCTGTGTCTTCTGTAATTGAAGAGTGCTTCTTCTATACTGCCACACCCATAAAAATGAGGGTGGAGTCTTATTTTGAGGCTTAACAAGCTTATAAAGATTACTTAAACCGTCTTTAAATCCCTAATGAGTTATTTAACCTATTGTTCTACACGGTAGTTTTGTTGGAGGCATGAATGGATGAGGGAAGCTAGCTTTCATATTCACACACACACACAAATGGCAAAACTGATAATCTTCACCCTCTTTTCAAAGCAATGATTTTATCTGAAGCTAGAAAGAGCTGAATGTAAGCTATGGAGTCATCAAATTTTAGAGAGTGTATTTTACAGATTATATTAAACATAGTGAATTTGAATCCTAATCTTTACATCACTTGGGATCATAAGAAGGGCTGTAATGAATGTTGCATTTTGTGCCTATATGTGACTTATTAAGGAAATGGGGTTCCATGACCAAATGGTTTCTTTAACCTCAACTATTACTGTCAGAATAAATCGTCTTGCTTTACTTTTTAGGGAAAAGGGAATTGTCCTATTCATCTTTCTGAAGTCAGACGTCTATAAATATTTGTATGAACTGTATGCCATGCACTCTCAGATGCTACTGATTATAAGATACTTGACAATTACTGAGATACTAACATTTGAAAAAATGGACAACAGTAATTATAAGGCATCATAAATCATAAGATGCAGCCTGATCTCAGATATGGTGAAATGAGAAAAAGGTCTTAGAATCTGTGCAGTATAGTATACAGGTGCATGAAACATGTGTGCAAACACACCCACATGTTTTTCTTACTCTTAGCCTCTGCTCAAGAAATATTTTTTTTCAAGCACTCATTTTTAACCTTCTAAAGAACAAAGAGCTACTAAGTGCTTACAAGTAAATGCCTCACACACTCAGTTTTTCCAAGGAGATCTGACAGTGTCTTACAACTAGTGGGCACAGTCTCGAGTTAACATGAGAATTTTACCCTAAACTCACTAGTTTGCAAGGCACCCCTTGCAAAGGAACAAGTTGGGCTGTCTGCTTTCCTCTGCATCCATCCTCCCTCATACTATCACATCAAGTTACACCCGCAGTATTTTAGATAAACAATGCATTCAGATAATAAGAAAGGTTTAAGGGATATGAATAGAAATCTGTAGATATTTATCAAACTTCACTCCACACGTCTTGATATTGCTGCTTTAAAGTTGTCGGTTGCAAGCATAATTTGATAACATTTATCCTAGACTTTTATTTTTTTAGTGAGTTTCAGTCACACATACACATGCAACACATACTGACATACACTCAAAAGATCAGTCACCATTGTTGCTCTGGTGCATAGCACCAATTCCAGCCTACGTCTTACAGATTTCTATCTTTGGCAGACACTGGAGTGCTAGTTCTCAGTCTTCCTAAAGCTTCAGACAGGAAAAATAATTTTTACATCCATCAGATATATCAGGTAAAAAGAAAAATATCTAAAATGGCTATCACAATACTTAAATTTGATATGAAACTACAAAGTGAATCAAAAACAGTAACTTAGCAGGTAAGATGACCCAGTTGTAGGAAACATTGTAAATGGTGACTATTAGCAGATGTTAGTATCTGCTACTTCTTATGTGTTCAGGAATGACTAGTTCCCTTGCATTTCCTCCTTTCTTCCTTATGTAACTTCCCTTTTAGTCATCTCACTGCTGGTGTGAAGATAAAGCTGATATGAAAAAGTGAAACAAACTAGTCAAACTGAGGCTTTGACATTATGTATGAATTTCATTTAGCTGTCATGTTTTCTTTTGCTATAAAATAATATTGTAATTGATTTCACATGGAAAACTATTTTATAGAAAATATTAACACATCAACCCATTAACAGAATCCAAGTCCCTACCTCAGAGCCTGTCACACATTAGGCATCCAAATATTGGTTCAAATGAATGGATGAATGAATGAATGAATGAATGAATGAATGAATGAATAATACCTTTAAAATGCATGTAAGTCCTATTCAAACAGATATTACTTCCTAAAAGTAAAACAAATGTTTGGTTTTGAGATGTTAATTAAATAACAAATTATAAATTACAATTTATTAAGCAAACTTCTTCACATAATTTAGCACATAGCTGAGAGTTTTTCCTAGTGATATCATTTCATCTAAAACCCCAATCTTATAGGTCCTTAAAATCCACTTCAAGAAAACCAGCATATCCACTTTGCTTCAAAGACTAGCATCATTGCACGCTATCAAGTCCTGAAATTCCCATCCTTCCATCTCTCTTGCACTCTGATTACTAATAACTAGAGGCCCGGTGCACAAAATTCATGCACAGGGGGCAGGGGGTGTCCCTCAGCACAGCCTGTACCCTCTCCAATCCAGGACTCCTCAGGGGATGTCTGACTGTCAGTTTAGGATCAGGCCTAAACTAGCAGTCAGATATCCCTCTCACAATCCGGGACCACTGGCTCCTAACTGCTCGCCTGCCTGTCTGATCACCCCTAGCCACCTCTGCCTCTGGCCTGATGACCCTAATTGCCAGATCACCCCTAACCGCCTGTGCTTGCCAGCATGATTGCCCCTAACTGCCTCTGCCTGCTGGCCTGATAGCCCCCTAATTGCTCCAGCCTAAGTGCCCCCTAACTGCCCTCCTCTGCTGGCCTGATTGCCCCCTAACTGCTCCCCTACCGGCCTGATCACCCCTAACTGCCTCTGCCTCAGCCCCCACCACTATGGCTTTGTCCAGAAGGATGTCTGGAAGATGTTTGGTCTAATTAGCATATTGCCCTATTTATTAGTATAGATAATAGTATTATATAATAGCAGAGTGTGTAATATGTGCCAGGTATTGTGTTAAGTATTTTACAGACATTGTCTCATTAATCTTCATACTACCATTATTCTTCCCATTGCAGATGTGGAAATTTCAGTGTCCCTTCATTCTCTTTACACTAAGTCCACTCCTCTGTTCTGTCAGGTTGCCACGGTCACCAACACAACACCTTCACACATTTCGCTTATATCCAACCAACAATATATCTAGTACCCATATTCCTTTCATTCTTTCAGATGAGCACTTTAAAAAGAAGGGGAAAAAAGGCTTTTTTAAAATTGATTTTTCTTTAGAGAGAGAGGGAGAGAAAAGGAGTGTAGGGAAGCATAGGACTTAATTGGAAAGTCTGTAAGGAGGAAACTCCATCAATGCATTGACTGGCTGCTTCCTGCATGCCCCCTACCAGGGATCAATCCTGAAATCCTGGCATGAGCCCTGATTTGGAATCCAACAAGTAACCTTTTGGTTCAAGGAATCATGCCCAACTAACTGGCTTTTCTCTGGAGGGATCCAGACTCATGGTTCAAATTTCCTTGAGCATTCATTTCCTCTGGTCATTTCACTGCTTCCTCGATCCCCCGCTTCACTCTCCCTCTCTCCCTCCCACCCTTCTCTGATGCCACCAGTGAAATCTATACTTTGTCTCCCTCTCTCTCTGATGCCACCAGTGAAATCTATATTTTGCCTACTATGACAACTTGTAGTGTACTTTGCTTACATTTATCTGTGTGTTTCATTGGAATCTAAGTCTGTTAAGAGCTAGAGTTCTAGCTCACTTCTGGGCACACAGTCTCAACTCTATAAGCTAAAAATTATTTTAAATTTATTTACTTAGGAGACTAAGGAAAAATTTTCAGTTTTCATAAAATCTAAGTAAAAATTATCCTCATGCTCATATAGCATTTTTACTTTCTATTTTGTTTTGTTTTCACAGAAGGTATTCAGAATCTGAGAAGCACTTTTTCTCTAATGAGGGAAAAATACTCTCTAATGCATTTGGGAATGCTGATTATTTCCAAAGTGCAGGAGGAATAAAAGGAATAAAAGCCCATTAACTGGGTACATTCATGCTGTAAGAGGAAAATGAATATTGGACATTCATACTCTAAGAGGGAAAGATCTGCAACTGAGTTTAAAATGCTTTTCAGGTTCTTCTTCAACCCAATTTTTAGTTGAAAATTCTTTAATAGAAAAGAATAATTGCACATTTAGGTCTAATTATGTTTACCATTTATTCATAAACTAGTATAGACATGGCAGAATCTAGGAAAGATTTTACAGAATGAACCTCAAAACATCTCTTTTGTGTTAAAAAAAAAAAAAAACAACACAGAGGAAAAAGCTAGGAAAGGAATGAAGAATTGAGATATCTTTCCTGGTGTTTATTTTTATACCCTGAGCAACCCAACCAAAAAATCAAAAGCTAAAGATGAGCAGTAGGGAATTTAAAAAATGAACATAAAAGAAATAGTTGTCTTAAGATAATAAAAAACTGGCCCAGCCAGTATGGCTCAGTGGTTGAGCATCGACCTATGAACCAGGTCATGGTTCAATTCCCAGTCAGGGCATATGCAGGGTTGTGGGCTCAATCCCCATTGGGGGCATGCAGGAGCCAGCCAATCAATGATTCTCCCTCATTGCTATTTCTATCTCTCTCTCCCTCTACCTTCCTCTCTGAAATTAAAAAAAAAAATTTTAAGGTAATCAGAAATAATCTAATCACAGACATGTAATTAAGATATGATAGCCAAAAAAAAAAAAAAAAGTAGTCTTCAGACCCATATTAAAGATCTTAATCTTGGTTCCTGGGTACAATATGGTTAACAGAATGACTACTTCACTTCGTGGCCCCTCAAATTAAATTATCTTCATCCCTAATAGAACCTATAGCTGCTTAAATGGGCCAGCATGAAGTGGAAGGATTTAAAGGCAGTTCTATCTTTAAATGGGATAGTCCAGACTCTCAATTTTAAATATATATACTTCAGTGCCTATGTAAGCAAAAAATTTCTTACTGTTATTACAGTGAATTCTTTTTAACTCAAAGAGGTATGTATGTATGTATGTGTGTGTGTGTGTGTATATATATATATATATATAATTTTCAAACCGCTGGGTGCTGTGCATAGAGAGGGAGGCCATGAGGTCGCTGAGGGGCTGTGACTAAGCTAGAGTTGGGAGGAAACAGAAACAATGAGAGAGGAACCATCCCTTGTAATAGTGACTCATAGGGCAGGGATTCTTAACAAGTATGAGGCTCCACAGGAGTGGAGGAATGGAGATACCAGCAGATAGCAAAAAGCAAATTAGACAGACTCAGAATTCTGCTCATCAAAGAGCAACTGGGTGATAGAAATGAAGGAAGTTCAAGAGGCAAATTCAAAATTACAGATTTTGAATTTGTGCCTTGAACTGAGAACAATAATACAGTTGGTCTCCATGAGGCCCACGGCCACTACGGTTCCTGCCAATCCCGAGGCCTAGAAAGGCAGCTTTCCTGGTTTCCCTGAGGTCTGGGCTCATAGCTGAGTTTCTGATGCCCTTATATATTCTTAGAATAATCCCACCCTCATGACTTAACACAAAGAGTAGTGCGTCTGTATCACTTGCAATCAAAAGCATCTTGCTAAACAAATGTTAACACAGTTGTACCAGAAACAACTCTTGGAACTTAGCACTTGGCAACATCAAGTGTTTGCAAGCAGAAAATAATTTTATGTCAGATAGCACCACCTGCTTATTTAAGACAAGTTACTAAATTATTTTGTTCAAATCATTTATTATGAACAAAATCACCCTAACCGCATGAAATGATCAGCAGGTACTACATTCATCTTTCTTATCATCCCAATTAAAGTGTTATCTAATATCCAAAAAGAACCACAAGTTTCTCATGTACAATCTGAGCTGTCTCAAATTTTTTAAAAGGAATGACAAGATATGGGCTTCCCCTCCCCAAAAAAATACAAATTAGACTCTCCTTCATCAAACTTAAAATGTCTTTAGTGTTGATAGATTTCAATGTCTCTAAAAGACTATCATTTGATATATGAGATAATGTTACTTGTTGCAAATTCTTCTAAAAAGTGTGTGTGTGTGTGTGTGTGTGTATGTATATATGTGTGTATATATATATACATATATGCATTGTTTTAAGTCTTAGGGATTCTGTTTTGGTTTTAAGTGTGCATGTTTTAAATGAAAGGAGGCACTTTTCTGCTATTAGAAACCAACAGATATTTGGTAAGATGGTCTCAAGGGTTGTATTATATTTAGGAATGAGTCCTTCCTTCCTATCCAGATTGGTGCTGCTACCTCATGCCTGGCGACCTCTGAACAACCCAAGGTCACAGTGGCTTCCCTTTAATTATTATCTCACTAGAGAGAGGGGAGCATGTCAAGAGGAAAACAATGCATGAAGACATGAAGAACAAAGGCAACTTAAGTGATTTGGTCAAAGGATGAAAACCATCCTACCTCCCTTCCTGTTACCAAAGTAATGCTGACAATGGTTTTGGTTCCTACAGATCGAGAAGGTTGTGATTTCCATGTATGTTTATTAATTCTGGTTAATGAATTAGACTTTCTATTTTAATTTTATACTCTCAATTAAAAACTCTGCATTCATTGTTTAGACAACAAAATAGTGAACCACTTAAGAAAACACACAAAGGATTCATTAAAAAGCTTAATCCATCTAAAGCAGGATTCCATGAAGGTTTAACAATAT
>PVJC01027422.1:0-23247 GCA_004026665.1 Murina feae
CTTTTATTGTTATAAATTATTATAGATACTGACTTTGCACATTATTATTATTTATTCATTTTAGTTCTCCCGGTATTGATTTTGCAGTTTTTGTGAAGAACTGAAAGAAGATATTTATTTCTCTATATATCAATTTATTTGAAAAAAACATAGTAAAATTTTAATAGCTAAAAATATTTTTTAACTTCACATTTTAGTCTAGAGCAATTATACTTCCTTTATGACTCATTTTTCTTATTCACATATATTTTGTTGCTGCCAGCATTCTTAAGAGTCAGGATGGTCTATCACCTCTCCTTTCACTTATCCAACAGTTTATCACTTTAGGCTGGGCATCATTTATTTATAAACTCAATAACCATATCCTGAGGCATTCTACCACAAGACCCTTTAACATTTAAATGACAGAAATGGTTAAGAACAAGCGAGAGACAAAAATAAATCCTCTGGATGAGAATTTTTATTATATGAATATATGAAACTGTCATGTTTTCAAATCTCTTTGATGTTCACTACCATTTATCTACCACATTATTAATATGAAATTTTTATTCAGAGTGACTGACTCTAGTATATTACTATTTTTAAACATGTGTCTTGTAAAAATTTTAAAGAAAAAAATATCCACTATACTTTCTGTAATGATAGATCAATCCTCCTCCAACAACAAAATGAACAGAGAATCTGCTCTATAATGTCATTTGAGATTGTGAGTATATATGCTTTTAACACTAGTCTGCTCCATGTGGGAAAATTCCTTCCTGTATACATAGCACATTTCTTTGAGTTAAATATAAAATGAATATACTTGATCTAAAATAATCTGAAAAGAGTCACTTAGGAATTCAGTGAAATAATAAATGAGGAAGAGTTTGGATCACATAGGATTCAATAACTATTATAATAATTACTCTATGAACCTCTGAGCTTTATTGCAACCTTTGTTTCTTCATCTGTATATTTCTCCATTAAGAAAACATGTGTTGCCCTAGCTGGTTTGGCTCAGTGGATAGAGCTTTGGCCTATAGGCTGAAGGGTCCCTGGTTCAATTCCTGTCAAGGGCACATGCCTGGGTTTCGGGCTTGATCCCCAGGAGGAGGCGTGCAGGAGGTAGCCTATCAATGATTCTCTCTCATCATTGATGTTTCTCTCTCTCCCTTTCCTGTCCTCTCTGAAATAAATAAAAATATATTTAAAAAAAAGAAAATATGTGTTGACTCTTCTAGATGCCTGGGATATAGGTGAAATAAATAGACTTTACCTGATGGTTTTGTATTCTAGTTGTGGGAAGAATTGGATAGAAAAGTAAGGTGGTAGGTGAATTGGGAAAATGTATAATTTTCCCATACAGTAAATAAAACATGAGTAGAGGAAAGGGAGTGGCCAGTGGAGCCAGGTAATGCTCAGAGTTTACATTTAATGGTACATGTGACTAGAGAATTATTAATAGAGGCATCTTACTTTAAGAATATTAAATTAAATTGTAAATGTATACAAGTATCTGGAAATAATAGGTCTTCAGTAAATCTTTGACTTTCGTTTTTTAAGAGCCAATATTTAAAGATGTTATATAGGCAGTATGAAATAATAAAAAGTATATCACATGCATTGAAGACAAACAAATTTGGGTTTGACTCTGTGCTTTTATAACCAAGTGTGTAATCTTGGGCCTAAAGGGATTAAAGGCCATTTCAAGCAGCTTCCATTTATTTTCAAAAACACTTTCACAATCTTATTTGCCTTTATGAGTAGTACATCTTCCCATTTACCTTACATAAAATAGGGTTAAGTATAAAATAAAGTTGGGATATTAAATATATGTAAATAAAAACATTGGACACTATTGAAATATTAATATTTTATGATTTTAAAACATTATGGCAGTATAATCATAATGGCAATATTCTAATCTTTACAAGATTTCTAAAGGAAAATATATATTGACAAAACCTAATATCTATACTGAATTAAATAAAACTTTGATTTTATATGCTTCTTTTGTTCAGAAGAAACTTATGAACTGCCAGAATAAGGTTACTCTTTAAAATTTTATTTTCTAATCTTGTGAGCTTTATAGGAAATTTAATTAGCTTAATTTGCATTGATCCTACCTATCCAGGGTTATTTCATGTTAAAGTCAATATAGCATCCATGACAGTATCAAGTTTTGTACATAGATATTTGTGTGATGTGAACATTATGGACTTTATGCTATCATTTGATAGTACCACAAAACTGATTAAAATTAATTAATAGAGGTAGAAAAAATATGATTTTTTTCTATGCTTTTTTGAAAAGTTTTAAAGTTTCTATAATGGTTTATCACCATGAAAGCTGTGACATTTAACAAAATCTTATAAGTTATATTTTTAAAATCTGGCATTCTAGCTATAATTTCCTCATAAAAACTGTGTCAGTGATCCTATTAAAAGAGAAACATGCAAATTGACCATACCTCCCAATACGCCCACAAGCCATGCCCACCAGTCAATCAGGAATAAGTATGGAAATTATCCCGACAAATATGGGAGGTTAATTTGCATACACAGGCGCCCAGTGGCCTACATCCCGGGAACATCCTAGGGACCCAGGCAGCTCAGAGCCCACAGGCCCCAGCGTAGACCCTGAGAGGCCTTGGTCCCAGAACACCCCTGGCCACTCCTGGCCTACTGGCCTTGGCTCCATGAGGGCAGGATAGCAGAGGCTTGATCAGAGCCAGAGAGGAGCAGGGACACTGCCCAAGCCACAGGGAGGCTTGATCAGAGCCAGGGGGCCTGCCTGAGCCGTGGCAGAAGCTTGATCTAACCCAGAGGGCATGGGGGAGGGGGCCTGCCCAAGATGAATTGGAGTCTTGAGCAGGCTGGAGACAGGGGGTGTGCCAGCCTAGACTTGCCAGCAGTCCTGCCTCTGCAGGTGAGCTACAGAGGAAACACCTTTACTGACAGCTCATTGGCTAAGCTCCCTGTACACCACTGGTAATGTTCTTGGTAACTTGGGTAACAAGAATCCAAAAAGGTGATCTAGTGTTTTTCCACCTCAATCCTGGAGGAAAAAATGAAAAGTCTGCTGCTGGAGGGCTAAGAAATGTCATATTCTGACCTAGGCCGTTTGGTTCAGTGGATAGAGCCTCAGCCAGCCCACTAGAGGGTCTGGCTTGATTCTTATCAAGGGCATGTACCTAGGTTGCAGGCTCCTCCCTGCTGGGGTCCAGGTCAGGGCTCATGCAGGAGGCAACCAATCCAAATGTCCCTTTCACATTGATGTTTCTCTCTGTCTTTTCCTCTCTCTTCCACATTCTCTAAAAATCAATGGAAACATATCCTAAGGTGAAGATAAAAAAAAGAAAGAAAGAAATGTCATATCCTATGAAAGACACATCTTGAAAGTGCCTAAAGAAAGTTGTCATTTTTTCATGGTGAAGGGACTGGAGTCCGTGTTGAAAACACCTTGCTGGCTGCGGTGACTGGCAGTGGCTGCAGCAGCAGTGGGGTGATGGGGCTGGTGCCTTCCCTTGATCAGCCTGGTCGCCTCTCACAGAGAAAGGCCGGACTGCAGCTTAGGCCCGCTCTCCAAAGGGATCAGGGAGGGGGCCTACGCCATCAGTAGGACATCCCCTGAGGACTCCCAGTCTGTGAGAGGGGTCAGGCTGGGCTGAGGAAACCCTCCCGCCAGTGCATGAATTTCATGCACCATGCCCCTAGTTTTAAATAATTAACAATACATCTTCCTTTCTTTTCTATCTAAATGGAAATGCTGATTATATCTATGTTGTACCTTTTCCACTCTTTGAGAAGAAAATAGGGTAGATAAATTTTGTTTCATGCTTTAGGGTCACTGAATAAGGTGGAGAGTACTGAACATTACTGTTAATCTTACATTTGAGTTGTTTGCAGTAAATGCAGACTTTTTGAATAGGAGAGTGGATATATCCACATATGAGAAGAAGGGATTCGATCTGTAGAAGACTGCAGCTGATACCAGCAACATGTTCCCCAATCCCATTTTATCTTGACCTATAGGATGACTATTCCTCCCAGCCCTCCTTGCAGTTAGGTGTGGTCACACTACGGAACTTATGACAGTGGAATGTGCCCAGAATTACATGTGTCACTTTCAGGTCTGGACCTGAAAATCAGTCATGAGGTCTTTCATCCCCAACAGATGAAACTGAAAACTCACTGATGATGGAGCCATAGAATGGAAGGGGGTCTGGATCATTTAATGGCAGCTTGGGAGGAAATAGGAGAGCCATCCACTCTGCAATTAATTTACAGACATATAACTTTAATTTTTTTTTAAGTTTGTGATATCTGGGAGCACACTTGTGACAGCAATTTTTTTTAATAGTTTAAAGATACAGAAATTCTAACTTCCAATAAAATAAGTTTAATTTCTGTATCTAGTAGCTTCCATGATTCCTAGCACAGATTGGTTACTCAGTAAATTTATTACAGTTAGAGATTGAAGGAATAAATAGATGAATGTCTAAAAAATGGTACATTTTAAAAATAAATGTTACCTCAGCATAACCTGGGTTCATTTCTGATTTAGGTTTAGATATAAACTAATTTAGAGTTTATAAAGAAATGTGACACTAAAAGCAAACACATGTAGTTTCCTTCTTCAGTATTAGCTTTTTTTTTTATAACAAATGACCATAAACTTGGTGTCTTTAAATAACACAGACTTATTATTTTACAGTGCCGCAGGTCATGAGTCTCAGTGGGTTAAAGTCAAGGTGTCAGTGGGGCTGAGTTCTTTCTAGAAGCTCTAGAGTATTTGTTATTTCCTTTTCCAGCTTCTAGAGGCAACCTGCATTCCTTGGATCGTGTCCTCTTCTCTCGTTGAAGTCAGCAACAGCGTTTAGGTATTTCTTAAAGCATATTGCTCTGACCTCCTCTTTTGCCTCACTTTTCCACTTTTAAGAATCCTTGGACTGCCTTACACCCATTTGCATAATCCAAGATAATGTTCCTATTTTAACGTCAGCTGATAACAAATTAATTCCATCTGCAAATTTAATTCTCTTTTGCTATGTAAAGTAACTTATAATAGGTTCCAGCAATTAGGATGTGGACATCTTTAGGAGACCCATAGTCTGCCCACAAAAGTTCTTTTATATGTAATAGTTTATTTATTATATTATATTATATTATATTATTTATTTATTGGTCGTACTGATTTACATTTTCATGACCAGTGCACAGTGGCTCTTTTTTCTCCACATCCTCCGCAACATTTGTTGTCTATTGTCTTTGATAATAGCCATCCCAGCATGTGACATTATGGTTTTAGATTGCATTTTCCTTATGATTATGGACACTGAGCACCTTTTCATGTACTTGCTGGCCATTTGTAAGTATTTTTGGAAAAGTCCAAGAACTATTCAAGTCCTTTGCCTATTATTTTTCTTGAATATATTTATTTTTTAAAAGAATATATTTTATTGATTTTTTTACAGAGAGGAAGGGAGATGAATAGAGAGTTAGAAACATCGATGAGAGAGAAACATCGATCAGCTGCCTCCTGCACACCCCCTACTGGGGAGGTGCTCGCAACCAAGGTACATGCCCTTGACTGGAATCGAACCTGAGACCTTTCAGTCCGCAGAGCCAAACCGGTTAGGGCTTTCTTGAATTTATTAAGGTGAAACTGGTTAAGAAAATTAGACAGGTTTCAGGTACACAATTCTACAACATATCATCTGTACACGGTATTGTGTGTTCACCACCCCAAGTCAAGTCTCCTTCCAGCAACATTCATCCCCTCTATAACATCCTCAACCTCCCACCATCCCCTCCCCCAGAAATCACCATACTGCTGTCCTTATGCATGAATTCTTTCTTTTTTTTTTATTTTTTGCTCAATACCTTTACATCCCCTATAGCTGTCACCCTGCTCTGTCTATATATATGAGTTTGTCTCTAATTTGCTTGTTAGTTTATTTTGTTCATTAGATTCCACATATAAGTGAAATGATATCGTACTGCTCTTTCTCTGACTGACTTATATAAGTAATAGTTTATTATATTTAATACAATTCATAATATGCCATAATTAAGAACCCTCACAGGAAGCCACAGATTTCCACAGGACACATCAAACTGATTTCATTAATTTTCTTTCATAAAAGGAAGATACTGAAAAAATAAAGGAGATTAAAAACAAAAGCTCAATTTTTTTATTTTAAACATATTATGCAAGATCAGTGAAGTTAATGAATCTTGCATTTGTTTTTGCTTGTTATCTTATCATCCACTGTATATTTACACCTTAAAACAGCTTTTACTGGAGGCTGAAATGTACCTTGGTAATACAGGAGATGATTTTGAGATATTTTCAGTTCCTTTGTAATGATCTAGAGGTGTCTGGAGTAGTATCAGATTTCACATTCATCCTTGTTCGCTCAGAAACCCATTTAGCTGGAGGCCAATGGGACATATTCTCTTTCACATGGCTGACACTAAGAGCCAGATGATAAAGGAACATACAGCTTTTGTTTTTCAATTCCCCAAATCCCATGTTTATACCCTAGTTTTTTTCATTGGAGAAAGGTTGGTCTCATATAACAAAACTACCTCGGATTTCAGTCACCGGCAGTTCCTAGTATGGGCCATTTTGGTTTACAAGCTGAAATCTATAATATTATTTTATTTTCTTTTTACCATTTTTCTCAAATTCTCTTGTAAATAAAATTTAAAAAACAACCAATATTTTATTGTGACCATTGCTAATTAAAACTTTGCAGTAACGGAAAATGATAATTTCTGGGAACTCTTGTTTTCTCTCATACATCTAATCTAATAAAAGAGTAATATGCTAATTGTGTCACTCTGCTACATCCAAAGCCACGCCCACCAGCCAATCAGAGTGACTGTATGCAAATTAACCCAACCAAGATGACAGCTGGCAGCCACAGAGATAGAGCAAACAGGAGGCTTCCTTGCCTGGCAATGGAGGAAGCTGCCTGCCTAGGCTGGCTGTGGTCTCCACTCAAAGAATCAAAGTTTCAATTATAGAAGCCATGGAGCTGGAGCAAGCAGAAGGATTCATTTCCCCAGCAATGGAGGAAGCTGCTTGCTTTGGCCATCTGTGATCTCCACTCAAGGCAACAAAGTTTCAATTATAGAAGATAAATAAACCCCAGATAAATGCTTCCAGCCAGCCTGCATGGGAGCTTGGGTGGCTGGGGGCTATGGCCAGCCTGCAAACAGTCATCATCCCCTCACCCAGGCTGGCCAGGCACCCCAGCAGGGAACCCTACCCTGAAGGGGATGTGGCCAGTCTGAAAAAGACCCTCAGCTCCCCACCCAGGCTGGCCAGGAACCCTAGTGGGATCCCCACCCTGATCCAAGACACCCTTCAGGGCAAACCAGCCAGCCCCCCACCCATGTGCCTGACCTCTATCCTCTATAATAAAAGGGTAATATGCAAATTGACCTTAACAGCAGAACCACTGGAAATGACTGGTCACTATGACACACACTGACCACTAAGGGGCAGATGCTCAAAGCAGGAGCTGTCCCTGGTGGTCAGTGCACTCCCACAGGGGGAGCTCTGCTCAGCCACAAGCCAGGCTGATGGCTGCCAGTACAACGGTGGTGGTGGGAGCCCCTTCTGCCTCCTCAGCAATGCTAAGGATATCTGAATGAAGCTTAGGCCTGCTCCTCGCTGACAAGTGGACATCCCCCAGGGTCCCCAGGCTGCCAGAAGGATGTCTGACTGCCAGCTTAGGCCCAATCGGCTAAGAAGTGGGCCTTAGCCAGGAGGTGGACATCCCCCAAAGAGTCTCAGACTGCGAGAGGGTATATATATATGTATAAGACGACTTTTTAACCCATGAAAATCTCCTCAAAAGTTGGGGGTTGTCTTATATACCCAGTCATCTTATATATCGGAAATTACGGTACTAATGGGTATGTGTGATATGGTGATTTATAATAAGAAAGATATTTGGTTTTCTTCCTAATTTCTGACAATAGAATTCCCTAAATATTGAGAGAAATAAAGGTGTCTTTGCTCATGTTAATGAAATGACTTTGGGACCTCACCTGTGGATGGAAGGCAGATTGGCAGGAGAATAAACCATGATATCTTGGGAAGGAGAAGGGGCAGAGGCTGAATCAGTCACTCACACCTCTTTAATGAAACCTCCATAAAAACCCAAAAGCAGCTCTGGCCAAACTTCCACATTGGTGATCCAGACACCACAATATGCCTGCTCCAAATTCCTCGGGGACAGAAGCTCCTGCACTCAGGACCTCATTCTATGCATCTCTTTCTTTGTTCGTTCATATTTTTAAATATTCTTTGTGATAAATGAGTTATCTAGTAAGTAGTTTCCTGAGGTCTGTGAGCTGCTTTAGCAAATTAAATGAATCTAGGAGAGGGTTGTGGGAAGTTTCAATGTACAGTCAGTTGATCATGTGGGATCTAGTGCTATCTCCAGGTGGAGGGTGTTGGAATTGAGTAGAATTGTAGATCTGGTGTCAGAGACTTACTTGGTGGTGTGAAAAGAACACACATTCTAATTCTGGCTTATTCAATCTTACTGCTTTTTAATCATTTATTTTTCAAATACAGAATAATGTATCTATTCCCTATGGTTCATTATAGACTTATTATTCAAACAATGCTACTTTTTTCTTACTCATCTTCTGGAGCATATGGGAAAGAGTTTCCCTCTGGTATATATTCAAAAGTGAAGTCACTGGCTGTTAGATAATGCACATACTCAGTTTTACTAGAAAATATAGAATTTATTTTCTAATTTATTTATAATGAATATATAAATTTACCTCTTATATAGCAGTGTGTAAGAATTTCCACTGCTTCACCATGTGTTGAAATTTGATATGGCCAACTTTTCCAACCTGGAAACATAAATTGTAATATCATTGTATTTCTAATTTACATGTCCATGAGGACTAATGTGTTAATCACACTTAAATCCCCCTGCTGATCAGCTTGCCTCCATGAATTTCCTCTTTCTGTCTTTTGTCCTTTTGCTATTGAGTTCTCTACACGTTTATATTACTTATAGAGATTATTTTCATACTATGTATATCAGTATTGTTTTTATGATGTGATTTGAAAATGTTATCTTTGGGTAACTCTTGATGAATAGGGCATTGAGAAGCTAGGAAAATTCCAGGGCAAGTGGAATAGGAAAACCAAGACAAGAAAGTTAAAACAAGGCCAAGCAGTGTGGGCAATGTGCAGCCAACTTGTAAATTGCAAGCCCTTATCTTTCCAGGTGATGCTTGAAAGCAAATGGTTAATGAATCTCCAGTTAAAAAATGAAGGAAAGGAGGGAGGAAGAGGAAAGGAAAAAGAGAGGGGGGAAGCAGTTTTAGTTTTTACTCTCAGGGGTCCTCAAACTATGGCCCGCGGGCCACATGCAGGTGTTTTTGCCGCCTTGTTTTTTTACTTCAAAATAAGATCTGTGCAATGTGCATAGGAATTTCTTCATAGCTTTTTTTTAAACTATAGTCTGGCCTTCCAACAGTCTGAGGGACAGTGAACTGGCCTCGTTTAAAAAGTTTGAGGACCCCTGCAAGCAGAGAAGCCAAAATCTCAAGGCAAGATAAATGCCAGGTGCTTCTCATGAATTCTTGGGCAGGCCACAACAGAAGTGACCTTGGGAATTAATCTGTGCCAAGATAATCAGCAGAGGAATTTTGAAACCTTTGACAGAAGGGTATATAACACCTCAAATCACCACCCAATTCACTCCTCATATTGGTTGGCCCTCTGAGCCAGATGAAGTACAGATCTGCTTGCCTTGCTTCTCTAATAAATCTGCTCACTTTAATTGCTTCAGTAAACTGGCTTGATCACAACATGATCAGAGCCTCTTCTTTAAATTCATTAATAAGAGAAGACAAGAACCAGGGAGGGAACAGCCCTCACCATCAGACTCAGGGGCTGTCTGATAACATCTTCTCTGGTGTTTTCGGTGCCTGTAACAGAAGTGCTTACTTTTAATAATATCTAATCTATTATATTCTTTAGGGTCTTTACATTTTTTTCTTTGATACAGTCTTATATATCCAAAGATTATATAAATGATGAGGAGTGCTGTGATATCGTAGATAAGATATGATAGTTTCTTAGAACACCTAATGATTTACATTCACGTTCAATTTCTTTATCCATCTGGAATTGAGTTTTTGTTTATGATGTGAAACAGGATCTAGTTTTTTTTTTACTTCTATAGATAATCAATTATTAGCACTTTTACACTGAGGAGGAAGGCTGGTTCTGCAAGGCCATTAAACCAAACAAAGCCCTGTCCCCTGGTAGATAAGGCGGGGGACCTTGTTTTTGAGCCCTGTATCTGGGGGAAGGGTAGATGAAAAGAATTCTCCCTTCAGGGCCTTGGGGGGAGGGAGTATATTTGCAAATCAATGAACTCGAGGGGCACTTATAAAGCAAGGTTCTCGAGTGCTACCCCCACTCTGATTTGGATTAATCCCTGAGTTCGCGCGTGTATTAAAGCTGTGATTTCTCCACCTCTTCAAAGCATCGCTTAGTTTTTGTGGTCTTTCTGCAACAACACTATTCTACACACATATAGTATTATCTGTGGCATAATATGTGTTTCCATGAATGAAGTACTGCTTCTAAATTATGTAAATGAACAATTCTGAAAAATTTTAGGAAAATTGGCCTATGCTTGTCAGTAACACTTGTCTTAGCTAATAAAATTTTTAAAATATTTGATGTTTTTTAAATGGAAAGTTTTTAATTCTTCTCTCTCACTAGTGCCTTGGTTAATTTTGGCTTCTTGCTTTTTAAGTATATTAAAAGTATATATTTTTATTAATTTCAGAGAGAAAAGAAGAAGGCAGGAGAGACAGAGGCATCAATGATGAGAGAGGTTCATCAATCAACTGCCTGCCTCCTGCACGCCCCCTACTGGGGATCAAACCCACAAGCCGGGCATGTGGCCTGACTGGAATTTGAACCATGACCTTCTGGTTCATAGGTCGATGTTCAACCACTGAGCCAGGCCAGCTGGGCTACATTTTAGTACCTACTTGCAAATTTCCATTATAAAAAATGTTGTAATTAAAAAAATATATTTTATTGATTGATTATTTTAGAGGGAGAGAGGAAAGAAGACCCACACACAAACATACACATACACTGAGAAAGAGAGAGAGAGAGAGAGAGAGAGAGAGAGAGAGAGAGAGAGAGAGAGAGATTTGCTGTTCTACTTATTTACCCATACATTGGCTGATTCTTATGTGTGTCCGATCAGTGATTGCACCCACAACCTTGGCATATTGGGAGGAAGGATTCTAACAAACTGAGCTACTTGACTAGGGCACAAATGTTATATTTTTTCATTGAAATTTTACTCAAACTACTGTTAAGTTAGGGAAAAAGTTAATACACTTTTTATTTTAAATTGTTCTATCTTTGAAAATTGTACATCTCTACTCACGATGTTTTTAAGCCTTGAAACGTGTATAATTTCCTTACAATTGTCTTAAACATTATTATCAGATTTATTTTCAGGCACCATATATTTGTACTTGCAATTATAATTGGTATCTTGGATTAATTATGCTATCTAACTTTGTTACTGATATTTTCTAAATAGTAACCATATCACAAACAAGTACTGAGAGTTTTGTTTCTTCTTTCTTATCTATATCTTTTATTCATTTTCTTGTCCTATTATGTTGATTAGGTCATCTAGGATGATATTCAGAAAGTAAGAAATTCAGGGGTAAACATAAAAAAGGCTGAAAAAATACACTATAAAGGGTATAAATGAAGCTGAATCTTGAATTTAAAATAATTTTAAATCTTGAAATTAAAATTTGAAATGTCATAAAACTTATGTAGTATTTTCAAGAATGTTGAAAATATGGCAATAATCTTTTAGATCATTTTAACATACAAAGATGAAGAAAAAGATTCAGTTGAATCACAATAAAGTATCTTTTTGGTTTTGAAAATGAAATTAATGCTATTTCTATGTTCTAAACATCAAAGAAATAATGTAAGTGCAAACATTTGTATTAATATTGTAGTAATAGCTAGTTGATGGTATCTGTTACCGCTTAACCTGGAAGAATTATAAAATTTCTTAGCATGAAGTTTTAACTGGAGTGTATATGCCCCAAGTAGATCCTGGGAAAAGATCTCAGGTGTTTGTCTAAGGTGTCCCCTTGAGATAAACTTTAACCGTTCAGGTGAGGGACATTCAAGTAGTTGCTAGCGAAGAGACTACTCTCTGCAAGTAGGACCAAGTGGCAGGCTTAGGACCAGAGGGACCACAAGTTTTAATTTAAATTGTAAGTGTACGCAAAATAATTCAATTAACTGCCAGAAGAATTACACCACATGAAACATATACAGTTGCAAATCACACAGCTTTTTTATTACTCACACAAATTCCTGAGCTGTGGGTACAAGCTTAGTTAGGGATCCCGGAGGTACTGTCCTCTGGGGTCCAGCAGCTAGGGTGTTCTGGTCCAGGTGCAGGGTGCTGGCTTTCCTCACGCAGTAGTTCAGTCACGTCTCGATTGAGGGTTATTAGCTGTTCTCTGTCATCTGTCAGGGAGAGGAGTGTGGAACAGCGTCACTTGTGAGACCAACAAAGGGACGGGGCTTTGTCGCTGTCTTGACAGGCGAGCATCGTTAGCTGGCCGGGGTCCATATTTAAAGCTTGTTTGTAGCTGTAGCAGCTCAGGTGACTATTGATGATTTACATCAATGCACATATGTTAATCTCAAACAAGGTGAGGGGCCTGGAGATATGTCACTCACACAAGTGTTTATCTTGGCAAGTCACTCTGTGTCAGTTCAAATCCTTACCTCTGGGGTACACACATTTCAAGGCAGTAGGAAATGCGTCTTTAATATAACACTTTAAGTTTTAAGGAAAGTTAACGCAAACATTTTTAGACTTTTCTAACATTCTTTAAGCATTTTTGAACATTACTATATTTTACTACAACAGTATATCAGGCACTTTGTGATCCTCAATATTAATATTTGTTTCTTTGTTCTCTTTGACTTACAAAGTGTTCTACATAAATGCCATACACAACTTGATGAGTTTATAGATAACTAACTACATATCCATGAATTATCACCACAATCTATGCCATTAACCTAGCCATCACCTTCTCCAACCCTCCTATTATTTGTGTTTTTTTTATAGAACTACTTAAAATCTACCATCTTCATGAATTTTAAGTATATAATACAGAATTGTTAACTGTAGGCACTACACTATACAGCAGGTCTCCAGAAGTTATTCATCCTCAATAGGCAAAGCTTTGTAGCCTTTGACAAATACCTCTATCTGTTTTCCCATCCTTTCAGCCTCTGGCAACCACCATTCTGCTCTCTGCTCCCATGAGTTTGGTTATTTTAGATAATTATATAAGTGGTATCATATAGTATTTGTCCTTCTGTGTCTGGGTCATTTTGCTCAGTATAATGCCCTGGCAGGTTCATCCATGTTGCTACAAATAGCAGGATTTCCTTCTTTTTAAACACCGAATACTATTATATTGTATGCATATGTCATTTTTTTTTAATCCATTCATCCTTCAATGAACCTTTAAATTGCTTCCATAACCCAGACTTATAAATAATGCTACAATAAACCTGGGGATAAATATATCTCTTCTAAATCCTGATTTCAATTATTTTTCATTTATACCTTGAAGTGGGATTGTTGGATTATATGGTAGTTCTATTTTTAATTTTTTTTGAGAAATTTCTACAGTGGCTGTAATTTCCACAAACAATTCATAAGGGTTCATTTTTCTCCACATCCTTCAAAATTTATATTTTATTTGTTTGATAAAAGTCATCCCTAACAGGTGTGATGTGATATCTCATTCTGGTTTTAATTTGTATTTCCCTAATGATTGGTCATATTAAGTACTTTGTCATATATCTGCTGGTTTTTTATATACCTTCTTTGGACAAATTCCCATTGAAGTTTTTTGTCCTTTTTTTATTTGTTTCTGTTTTTTTTCTGTTGATTTGCTCTTGAATATCAAAATAAAACAGTAGTGTAGATTAGATACTTCAGTACTGATTTCTATTGCTATATATTCTGACATTTTCTTTTCTAAAAATAATTAAAAACAATTTCTTCCAGGCTTATGGTAGTTAAGCTGTACTAAATACATTTTTGTGAAAACATCCTCTTATTTAAGCCAATTTAAATGAGTTAGTACATGCATGTACAATTGGTAAAGTCAAAGGGAACATTAAATTTTATATTTATCCTCTATTTTTAATAAAGTAAAAAATAAGATTGGTGAATGTCTTTCTTCCCAATTATTTGAGATGAAGCTTGCACATGATATGTATTTTAAACTTTTATAAAGAAAACACTGAAGTACTCAGAAAAAAATTAATCAAAATCATCACAATATTTTCTTTTCAGAGCATTTTAGAAGAAACTCAAAGAAAATGGGCAGCTCCGTGAGAAAAGTCAGCGTATAAAAGAACTGCTCTGATGAAGACAATGCCACGAGAAGAGGAGCCACAGACTGAGAGAAAATATGTGCAAAGACACATCCATAATATATGAAGAACTCTTAAATCAAAACAATGAGAAAATGCAAAACCCAGTGAAAAAATGTACCCAAGGCCTTAACAGAAACCTCACCAAAGGGGATACATAGGTGGCAAATAATCTTACAAATAGCTGCTCCACCTTATACGTCATTAGGAAAATGCAAATTAACACCACAAATGAGATCCCCCTAGACAACTGTTAGAATTGCCAAACCCAGGAACACCGTTAACACCAGACGCTGGCGAGGATGTGAAGCAACAAGAACCCTCACTTATTGTTGGTGAGAATGCAAAATGGCCCAGCCACCCTAGAAGGCACAAGGGAAGACCAGGGAGGGGAAAGTGGGTAGGTCAGTCTTTGGCAGGGATTAAAACGTTATGTGTGCATAAAGAACATGAAAGGAGAGTTTAAAAGAGACAAAGAGATTTAGGGCATCCACCTACATCCACCTCTGTGCAGGCCTTGTGTCACAGCAGGCCTCGTGTGACACATTGTCTTCAAGAGGAACTAGATTTGATTTACTAACAGAAGATAAAGAGAAGGCTCAGAGAAGATACGCAGGCTGTAGAGGCTTTATGGGTGGCAGCTGAGTTTGCAAAAGAAGTGACACTTCAGCACTGTAACAGTTTGGGTTTGTTTCTTTACTATCAGAATTAATCTTAGTTATTTGTGTGTTTTTTTCTGTAAGTAATCTACTCTAATAAAAATGTACTATTAAAATTGACCATTTCTCCGGGACGTCTAAGCCACACCAACCAGCCAATCAGAGTGGCTGTATGCAAATTAACTCAGCCAATATGGAGGCCAGCAGCCACAGAGGGGAGTGCAATGCAGGCGGCAAGGTGGGCAGGGTGCGCTGGGCGGTTGGTGGGCTGCAGGGTGTGTGGGTGGGCGGGGCATGCTGGGCAGGCTTGGCCAGCTTGCAAACTACCATCAGCCCCTCACCCAGGCTGGCCAGGCATGCCAGCAGGTGGACTTCCCCCAAGGGGTCCCAGACTGTGAGAGAGTACATGCTGGGCTGAGGGACCCCCCCAAGTGCACAATATATTGTGCACTGGGCTCCTAGTTATTAAATAAATGTCTTTCAATAGATATCCTAACTAATAAAAGCATAATATTAAAATTGACCATTTCTTCGGGACGCCCAACAGCCAATCAGAACAATGGTATGCAAATTAGCCCAGCCAAGATGGCAGAGGCCTGGACTAGCAATAAAGCGATGGCTCCGGCAGTCAGTTCCAGGCAGTGGCAGGTGGCTGCAGGGCCGGGCGGCTGCCTAGGCCTCAGGCCCTGCAGCTGGGGCTAGCAATGGAGTGATTGCGCCGGGGCATGCAAAGGCGGAGGCCTGGCCTCCGCCCTTGCATGCTCCAGTGGTAGGTTCTGGGCAGTGGCGGGCGGATACAGGGTCAGGAGGCCGTCCAGGCCCCCAGTTCTGAGGCCAGGGCTGGCAATAGAGAGATCGTGTCAGTGGTTGGTTCTGGGCGGCCTCAGGTGGGAGCCTGCCCGGCCCTGTGGCTGGGGCTGGCAATAGAGTAATCATGCCCTCGGTGGTTCCAGAGGGTGGTGAGCAACCGCAAGGCCAGGAGCTGGCAGCCTGGCTCGGCCCTGTGAGGCCTGGGAATAGAGCAATTGGGCCCACACGACCTCAGAGGCTCAGTGGCAGGGGGCTTGAGGGGGGTACCCCTCGGGATCATGCCCGAGCATCCTCTGCCCAGGCACAGAGTGTCTGCCACAGGTCCAGACACCTGGCTCAACCCTGGGGGCCTCTGTGGGGCGTGTGCGAATGTGTGCCTGGCTCCACCCCCGGTGTGTCCGCTCAGCAGCAGGGGCCCCCCCAAGGGACCATGCACCAGCGTCCACCCCCTGGCCTGCCACCCAGCTCTGCACCAGGTGTGTCCCCTCAGCGGTGGGGGCCCACCAGGCATGTGCAATGGTAGACCACCTGGCTGGAAATGTCCACGCCTGCACTCACCAGCCATCCCACCCCCCAGTGCACGAACCCTGAGAGGGCTGTGGCCAGCCTGAAAACAGCCCTCAGCCCCTCACCCAGGCTGTCCATGCATGCCAGCAGGTGGACATCCCCCCCCAGGGGTCCCAGACTATGAGAGGGCACAGGCCAGGATGAGGGACCCCTTCCTCCCCTCGCCGAGTGCACAAATTTTTGTGCACCGGGCCCCTAGTCGTTATATAATTGTAGTCATATGATTGGATGGTGCAGTGTTAGCCTAATCTTTATCTGTAGTCATAAAATCAGTAAAATTAAATAGGTCTAGCAAATCTATTTAAAGAATTAAAACTCTGAGATCGTGCCTGGCAAGGAAAGAGACTAAAATATGAAACCTTCTTGTCAAATAAGGTGAAGCCTTTTTCTTCTGTGCTTACCTCAAGCTCTGGCAGTGTGAAATACGCTGCCTTTTTAAATCAAGGGAACTAGTACTGATTCTGTACTGTTTGCTGTAACTGGCACATCTTGCCTCGTTACAAGAATGGAGATATCAGGCCAAATTCTCCCTAACAGTACAGGGGAACTGCCTGGGAACCCACACATCATGGGCATCTTGAGGACAGCCACTTGGTGTTTCTATCTCAGGAAGCATCACAGACACTGGTTTCTCAAGATAGGCATTTCAAAGTCAACCTTGACCCCTGATATCTCCCTCATCTCACACTCCAATCTTTTTACTCATTTATCCTTCCCCTTGAATGTCTTTGGAATCTGAATTTCCCTTTCCATTTTCACTGCCAGTGACCTAGTTCAGGCCTTGGTTATCTCTTACCTGGAACTTCTCAACAGCCTCCTTTACAGTATCCCTTCAACAAATCTTTTCTTCACTTCAGTCTACACCCCACACTGCAGAGTGATTGTCTCAGAACACTACCATGGTGCAAGCTGATGTCTGTTTTTCTTAGAACTCATGTTGAACTACTAAGGATTGTGCCTGGGAGCTTAATTATTGAATATGTATCTTGTTAACTGAATTCAGTATTAAGCATTTCAATGAAGGGCTTACTTCACTTTTATGTTGATGATTTTTCTTTGTGCTTTGCTCACAGTGCCCAGTGCAATGGTAAATGCAGTTAACTGGGTGCTTAATACAGTTAGATGTTTAATTGTTTGATCATAGGTTAGATTTCAACATGTTGTGGGAATGTCAGAGTTATTTTTCATTGGCAGCCTTCTATTAAATCTTCTGTGGAAGAGGTCTTGGGTTTCCATTATAGTGCAAGATACCAAGGATATTCTCTACCTTTTAACAAAATTTTTATCTATATAATTTATGACATAAAAATATGATGCTAAACTGAAATCCCAAGAGGGAAACTAGACATAAAAACTGTAGATAACTGAATAGTCCATCTCAGTTCTGTAATCAGTATTCATGTATATTGGCATGAATAATAGTCTTTTTTCTGCATGACAGTTATTGTACACTAGAGGACCTGTGCACAAATTTGTGCACCAGTGGCATCTCTTGGCCTGGACTGTGGGATTAGGCCCAAACCAGCTCTCTGACATCCCCTGAAGTGTCCTGGATTGTGAGAGGGCACAGGCCAGGTTGAGGGACTCCACTGGTGCACAATCAAGGCTAGGAAAGGACAAGGGAGGTTGGCTAGCCAGGGAAGGACTGTGGAAGGGATCCAGGGCATGTCCAGCCCATTTTGTTCAGTCCCAATTGGCTGGGTCCCAGCAGCAAGCTAAACTACTGGTTGGAGTGCCTGCCTCCTGGTGAGCAGTACACATCATAGCGACTCGTCGACTGGTGGACTGTTTGCCCCAGGTGGTCAATACACATCATAGAGAGCGGTTGAATGGCCTTAGCATATTATTAGCACATTACACTTTGATTGGTTGAATGGATGACCATACAGCTGGACATTTAGCATAATATGCTTTTTTTATATTGTCTAGGGGCCATGTGCATGAAATTCATGCACTGGAGGAGAGGGGGTTTCTCAGCCCAGCCTGCCCCCTCTCACATACTGATAGCCCTCAGGGAGTGTCCTACTGATGGCTTAGACTCACTCCCTGCTCCCCTTGGGGAGCGGGCCTAAGCTGAAGTCTGGCCTCCCTTTGTGGGAGGAGACCAGGCTAATCAGGGGAAGCCACCAGCCCCATCACCTCACTGCTGCAGCCACTGCCAGTCACCATAGCCACCAAGGTGTTTTCATCAACACGGACTCCAGTCTCTTCACCATGAAGAAATAACAACTTTCTTTAGGCATTTTCAAGATGTGTCTTCCATAGGATATGACATTCCTTTCTTTCTTTTTTATCCTCACCTGAGAATATGTTTCCATTGATTTTTAGAGAATGTGGAAGAGAAGGGAAAAACAAAGAGAAACATCAAAGTGAGAGGAACACTTTGATTGGTTGCCTCCTGCATATGCCCTGACCTGGGCCCTGGCCAGGGAGGAGCCTGCAACCTAGGTACATGCCCTTGGTCAGAACTGAACCCAGACCCTGCAGTCAGCAGATTCAGACATTATGCAGTGAGACAAACCAGCTATGGCAGGATATGACATTTCTTAGCCCTCCAGCAGTGGACCTTCATTTTCTTCTCCAGGAGTATGGTGGAAAAACCCTAGATCGCCTTTTTGGATTCTTATTACCCAAGTTATTAAGAATATTACCAGTGGCATACAAGGAGCTTAGCCAATGAGTAGTAAGAAAAAGTGTTTCCTCTGTAGTTCACTCTGATCACTGGCTCCACCCCTCCCCCTCCAATCCCAGACCCACCCCTGACCAGGCCTGTAACCTCTGGTCAAGGATGCAGGGCTGGGCAGGGGACCCCCCCCCCCCAAGCTGTTTCGATCATGGGCTTCACAGAGCCCAGGCTTCTACAATCACTGTCTCTGATCCTGCCCCCTGCCATCGCCGGCTCTGCCCTTACCCCATTACAGCCTCTGGCCAAGGCTACAGGCCTAGGCAGGGACCCCCAGAACCCTGCATTGCTGGTTCCACCCGTGCCCAGATCCCTGTGATCACAGGCTGTGCCCCTGCCCCTCTGATTACCGGCTCTGCCTCTGCCCAGGCCCTGAGATCGCTGGTTCCATCCCTTCCCCACTGCAACCTCTGACCAAGGCTACAGGCCTGGGAAGGAGATCCCCATTCCCCTGCTTTGCTAGCTCCACCCTTGAGCCTCTGCTCAAGGCTATAGGCCTGGGCAGGGGACCCCAATGCCCCTGCTTTGCCAGCTCCACCAGTGCCCAGACTCCTGTGATCACAGGCTTGGCCTCTGCTCCTCCAGTTGCTGGCTCTTTGGAGCTCAGGCCCCTGAAATCTAAGGCCTTGCCCCTGCCCAGGCCTGAGGCCTCTGGCCCAGGCCTTACGCCAGGGTAGGGCACCCTCATACCCCTCTGATCACCGGCTCTGCCCCTGCCCCCTCCAATCACCGGCTCCACCCTTGCCCATGCCTGAGGCCTCTGGTGAAGGACCCCAGCCCCCTCTGATCATCTATTCCTCCCCTCAGGGCCCCCACCTTCCCTGCAGAGGACCCCAGCCCCTCTGATCATTAATTCCTCCCCTCAGGGCCCCCACCTTCCCTGCCACCTGCCTGGCTTGGCTAATAAGCTTGACCACTTCAGTGGTGTGGCTGAGCCAGACTGGGCACCACCATCTTGTGGCCATGGGTGCTGCCATCTTGTGGCTATGGGGGAGGCCATCTTTGTGACAGAGTGACACCTAATTTGCATATTATTATTTTATTAGATAGGATGTGGCTATGGGTGCCGGCATCTTGTGGCTATGGGGGTGACCATCTTTGTGATGGAGTGACACCTAATTTGCATATGACTCTTTTATTAGATAGGATAATATGCCTACCACATGGATGCCATACTGTTGATGCTCAATAGATGAGTACTATCCCTTATAATTTTCAGACTTGGTATCCTATAGTCATATTTTTTACCTAGATCGGTGGTTCTTGAAAAGGTGTAGTTTTGCCCTCTAACAAATGTTTGACAGTGTCTGAAAACATTGTTGGTTGTCACTACAAAGGTGATGCTATTGGCATCTAATGAGTAAAGATCAAAGTTGCTGTTAAACATCTGATGATGCACAGTATAGTCTCCCAACATGAAGAATAATCAATTCAATAGTCAATATTGGTGTAGTGGAGAAATGCCCACTTACAATTATCTTGTTCCCCATTTTCACTGAAAATTTTGAAATCAATCTAGACCTAGAAATTTGTATTTTAGTTAATAAATTCTACTTCTATAAGTATATATAGTTTAAATGATTTTGAAATAATGTCTATTCTATAGTTACCCCAGCCACTATTTGCTATGCTAAGGTGATAAATGATCACTATAATGAAACTAAATGACAGAGATTTACATTTAATACTGAATATTCATTATGAAAAACACAAGAAAACTGATGAGTCCTCTGTTCCTAACCTTTTCTCAAATATTTTTATCTGTGGCTCAGAAAAAAATTTCTTATTAATTATACTTTAAAAATGTTATCACGACGAAGTATTTCCTGAAAGTTAGAGGCTATAGAGTGCTGGCTAAGCCAGAGACCTTTCGTTGCTAAGAACATGAAAGTCAGCAATTTAGCTGTGTTTATACTAATTGGCCAAAGACAGTTTAAAAGGCAAGGTTTAGTAGGAACTAAAACATAATTCCCAAACTTAATTCAGCCTAAGATAAACCAAGTTTACCTTACTACTATTTAAAGTGTAGCATGAGGAAGAAAAGCTAATTGGTCCCTTGATTTAATATTAGGACTAGAGGCCTGATGCACGAATTTATGCATGGGTGGAGTCTGGTGGCCTGCCCTGATGGGGGCCCATCGGGCTGTGCTGGCAGAGGGGAGGGGCCATGCACAGTTGGCTGGTCATCCCCGACCCTGATCAAGTGTTAGGGGCTGATCAGGGGCTGGGCTGGCCTGGCAGTGGGGGCTGATCGGGGCCTGGATCAGGCTGGTTGGCTGACACAGTGTGTGTCATAGCCACTGGTCATTTTGGTTGTTCCACCGTTCCGGTCACTGGGCTTTTATATATACAGACTAGAGGCCTGGTGCATGAAAATTTGTGCACTGAAGGGTCCCTTAGCCCGTCTTGCCTCCTTTCAGAGTCCAGGAGTCTTCAGGGCATGTCTTACTGATGGCTTAGGCCCACACCCCAGAGGGAGCAGGCCTAAGCTGCAGTCTAGCCTCTCTCTGTGGGAAGTGACTGACTGATCAGAAGAAGATAATGCCCCCATCATGCCACTGCTACTGCCACTGCTGGCTACTGCAGCTGCCTGAGCCTCCACCTTCACAGCCACCGTGGCTGCTTGGGCCTCAGCCCAGTCCCCACAGCAGCAGCAGCCGCCATCCATGGCTTGCCTGAGTTTTGGCCTGGCTCTAGCAGCAGTTGCCACCATCTGCAGCTGTCTGAGCCTTGGCTGCGAGGGCCAAGGCTCAGGCAGCCACTGAGTCTTTGTCTGGAAGGATGTCCAGAAGATGTCCAGTCTAATTAGCATATTACCTTTTTATTAGTATAGATAAGACAATTTTAAAGAGAATGTTTTTCAGCATTTTTTCCATTTAGTATTTCAAAATTTATTTCCCAATTTCTTTTGTTACATTTAGAAAAAAGCAACACCCTTTGGCTGTTTGGTTAAAAAAACAATATGGTTGGGTTCTCAAATAGAGGAGAGGAAGAATTAATAGAGGTCATAGAGCAAAACTGAAGGTCTGCTCTCCCGTTTCCATTCTGTGAAAACCTGCCCTGGTCAGCACTCTGAACAGATTGACTCATCTATCTGTATATTGTCTGGACAGACAGAGGCTTCATGTGATATGAAAGGGGCCAAATAAAAGATGAGTTTGTGGGGGAGCAAGAGGATAAAGTGCTTCACAAGCTGTCTCCTTATGGCAGATACTTCACACAAAGTGCTAAACAGTACAGCCACTCTCTGTCCTCATCTGACTGTATAGAACATAGATAGATGCTGACACCTACTCTCAAAAAAATTTAATAGACAATGTTTTCTAAAATTCTAAAAGAATGAGTAGAGCCTTTGATAATAATGCTGCACAAGACATATTAGAGAATTCATAGTTATAAAATTGTCTACACTTCAGAGCTAAGTTAGGGAAGGATCAGATTGATAAATAAATTATCTAAGTCCTTCCTGTGAAAAATAGCACAATCAAAATTTAATTTTTACTCTGTCTCCTATTAAGGCTGAATCCTATTCCTATTCTATTATGCTACTTTTAATCTTTGTAGAGTTTCATTCCCAACCCAGTTCACATCTCACTTAATTTCAATGCCCTCCATTATATCTTACAAGTTCTTCAAGATTTAACTGAAGTTGAATTGATGGCTACAGTACAGCTCAGCCTAAATTGATTTCTTATTGTTTAAACTATCAAGAAACATTTGTTTGAACTATTCACATTCTTAAACATTTAAACAAACTATATACTTTTATATCTCACTAGATTGCACACTCCCTAACATAAACCAGTCTTTAGGCCATACTATGTTCAAATGCTTTCTTTCTAATATTAAAGATTCTCTGCAGAGTATTCCTGTACACATTCCACTAAGGCTGTTGCTTGGGTTAATTGACACTAATATGTGTGACTGTACCTGGCCTAATGTTTGCCACAGCAGTGCATGAGAACACAGTAAATTCTCATGGATATAAATATGTGAGACAGATGGGGATGTGGGGAGAGC
>PVJC01027423.1:0-11930 GCA_004026665.1 Murina feae
TGGGGTGTAAAGGAGGCAGCCGATAATTATTCTCTCATCATAAATGTTTTTATCTCTCTCTCCCTCTTCCTTCCTTTCTGAAATCAATAAAAATATGTTTTAAAAATTTTTGTTAAGATTTTTTTTCATTTGTGAATTGTCTTGCTCATTTTTTTAAATGAGGGGTTAGTGTATTTAACTTTTTATCTTTTTAATAGATAATTTACAGAGGGTTACAAAATTTAAAAGGTCCAAAAAAGTACATGATACTCTAGTTACTCATTCCTGTCTGAGTTGGCAACCATCAATACCAGTTCCAGAGATAATTCATACTTGTACAATAACTACCTATGTATATTTTTTCACACAAATGTTAATGTCACATATATAATCTGTGTCTTGAAGATTTTTCCACTTGGCACATAAAGATCTGCTTCTTTTTATTGGTAACTTGAGGTGTTGTTTTTTGAGTGTACCATATTCATGTGCCCTAATGATAGAAATCTAGGTACTTTCTAATTTTCTACTGTCATAAACAATGCTGTAATAAATAGCTTTATAGATATGAGTGTGTCTGTAGGATGAACTCCTGGAAATGAAATTACTGGGCTAAGGGTATGTGGACTCAAAATTTTTATAGATAGTATAAAGTTCCCTGCATTGAGGTTTTTCCTCTAACCAACTTTTTATTATCAAACTTTTGTGTATTTGCTAATAAGATAAGTGAAAAGTGGTATGTCATAATTTGAAATTGCATTCTTTTTTTAATTAATGAGATTAAATAACTTATGTTTAAAAGCCTTTTGAATTCTTTTTCTTTAGATCAACCACTTATATTCTACTAGAGGCCCGATGCCCGAATTCGTGCATCAGTGGGGTCCCTGGGCCTGGCCTGTGCCCTCTCTCAATCCGGGACCCCTTTGGGGGATGTCAGAGTATCAGTTTTGGCCCGATCCCCACAGGCCCGATCCAGACAGGAGGGAGCCCAGTCCCCACAGGCCTGATCCTGTGCATTGAGCATCTGCCCCCTGGTGGTCAGTGTATGTCATAGCAACCAGTCAACTGGTTGTTTGGTCGCTTAGGCTTTTATATATAGAGATATTTTGCATTAGTTGTTGGTTTGTTGGTTTTTAAAAACTGCTTCGTAAGAGTTCTTCATAATGTAAATTGGTCCCTTTTGATATGGATTGCTTTGTGTATTTTTAATAAATTTGTATGAGTTTAATATATGTAAGCCCATGACAAGGCCCCCTCCTTTTCCTTGGGCTGGGGAGTGGTGTGCTGGTTGGTATTTCTTTACCTCAAGGGTAGATGCTTTAGCTCCAACTTGCTCTATTTTACCTCCTAATTTACCTGAAGGCAAACATAAATTAGCACTGCAAAAGCAATTATTTTTTCCCTAAAAAACAATTTGCAGTCTCATGTGGGGAAAGCATAATACTGTGCAGCATACTATATACTCCAGAAACATGCATTTCCCTTATTGACGTGTTTTCACTCTAGCCTTGCTAAGTAATAGCACTGTTTCTATGGTTAAAAGGGATTCATTTCCCTCCTTGGCTGGTTTTCATTACAAAGGGCCCAGTATCTTTGCCTGTCATTCTGGAAGAATGAGACATGGGAATGAGTTGGGATAGATGGATGGAAATAGAAAGGGTAGGCAAGATAGTACTAAAGATCTTTATTTTGAGAGTTAAGATGCTGGTGGGCCTCCTCAGCAGAGGTAGTAATTTTCCATCCTGATGAGGGTGGGTGGTCCTTTAGAACAATACAATGTGTATCATGTCTCATTAGCTCATAGGACAAATATTGATTGGCTTGTAGTCATTTTAGGATGACAGAGTTGCAATTGTTTGCAATATTAACTTCAAAGGTTATATGGGGAAACGACTGGGACTAAGACCAAAGAAAGGTAATAGTGCCATTCCAACTGGAGTGGGGGATCTTCCTTTTATTTATTTACTTATTTATTTATTTAAAGTATGTTTTCTTTCTTTTTAAAAAAATATATTTTGATTTTTTTATAGAGAGAAAGGGAGAGGGATAGTTAGAAACATCGATGGGAGAGAAACATTGATCAGCTGCCTCCTGCACACCTCCCACTGGGGATGTGCCCGCAACCAAGGTACATGCCCTTGAGTGGAATCGAACCTGGGACCCTTCAGTCCGCAGACTGACGCTCTATCCACTGAGCCTAACCGGTTAGAGCAGAGGATCCTCCTTTTAAATCTATTGCCTTGGGTATCTATTGCTGTGTAACTGATTACATAAAAAATTTAGCAGCTTAAAAGTAAACAGTTTTTATCTCACAGTTTCTCTGAGTCAGGGATTTGGTAGCAGCTTATCTGGGTTCTGCTTCGGAGTCTCTCATGAACTGGTAATTACTATGCTGGGACTAAGGTCATCTGAAGTTTTTGTTTGTTTTTTTAAATATATATTTTATTGATTTTCTACAGAGAGGAAGGGAGAGAGAGAGCTATCAACATCAATGAGAGAGAAACATTGATCAGCTGCCTCCTGCATACTCCCCACTGGGGATGTGCCCGCAACCAAGGCACATGCCCCTGACCGGAATTGAACCCAGGACCCTCAAGTCCGCAGGCCGACGCTCTATCCACCGAGCCAAACTGGTCAGGGCTCATCTGAAGTTTTGATTGTGGCTATCTGATTCTAAGATAACTCACTCACATGTTGGCAGGTCTCAGTTCCTTACCAAGCGAACCTCCCCATACAGCTAGAGTGTCCCCATGATGGGGCAGTGAGTGACCTAAGAGAAAGAACAAGGAGGAAGCCAGCTAGTCTTGGAAGTCTCACACTGTCACTTCCACCGTGTTCTACTCATTAGAAACGAATCACTCAGTTAGCTCACACTCAGGGAAAGAGAAGCTTTATGGAAGAGAAGCAAATCAAAGAATTTGTGGACTTATTTTAAAACCATCACACTCAACATTCCTCAAAAACACTTAGCATACTTCGAACTTTATTCCATTGCTTGGACACATGTAGCCATTCATGCCAGAAATATTTGTGTGTTATCTGAATCACTGCATACCATTTTAACCATCAACTACTGAAACCATTTAAAGAATCCTCCTAACAGTGATCTTTTTTCCTTCCCAGGTGCTTGTTGGGTGTCTTCTTATTCTAGCAGCCATAGAGCTGGCCTTTGTACTCATAGAAGACTCTGGACAAGGCACAGTCCCTGCCGTTAGATATACCAATCCAAGCCTCTACCTGGGCACATGGGTAAGGCCCGTCACCACTTCTGCCCCGTTTATCTTATCTCTATTCAAAGTCATGTAGCTGAAATTTACTCTTTTGAAATGAAATAAAGTCCAATGTCATCTACCTTTTTTTCAAGGAATCTGTGATGAGGTAAAGCTTGATTATAATGGAGCAAAACAAATTTTAGCTTTTCATCTTCTTTTGAACACTAGTTTACAGAGCCTTCTCCTTAGGGCAAGTACTACCTTTAATGACTAAGATATGTATCTTGTGTATTCCTATTTTGCCATCTAGGGGTCATATGTGAAACTCAGGTTTATTGATATGAAATAGTTTTCTTAAATGCCATAAATGTTACTTTTAAATTGATTAACTGTAGACTATAATCAATGGGTCACTGTGTATAGCATTGTTTGTATAAGCTTGATGTCAGAAATTGATGTTTCTTCTATAAGCATGATTTTTGGGGGCTGCGTATCCAGTGTTTTAGAAGCAATTAAAATGATGCCTTCATTTTAATTATGCCTCATAATTATTTGGACTTCCAGTCTTTCTTGAAAAATCAGAATGTCTGGCCATGATGGGCCTCCATTCCCACAGGGCAATGGTCAACTAGGATTGAGTAGCAGTTGCCCCCATTAGACCAGTCATGAGCTCAGTACTGTCAACCACACTTCACTCAGTACCATGGTCTGCCTGACCCCTGCAGGCATCTTGTTTGTTAACCCTGCTTAGAACAAACACAGAAGGGTCTAAGAGGAGGTGTGCTGCAGCCAGCTCACAGAGCTGATTGTGCGCATCTCTTCCCAAACCCGCCTCTGGGGGCATCATGCTGGAACTTGAACCACAGTGGGAGTATTTATACCATGGAAATTGGCAACTGCTATAAATCATGGCTTCTTCCCCTCCCCCCAGAATATTGGTTTACTGAGTTTAGGAAACCAACATCTAATTAATTACATCTACTACTAAGTGAGATGTTACAAGGAAAGTGTTTTTATTGACGGCTTAATCTGTGAAACTATTAGAAAATCGTGATACAGACACCTTGCCCCTATCCAGCAGAATAAGCCTCCATCGCCTGATTAGTGCAGTGCCTGACCTTAATTTCCTTAGGTCTTGAAAAGATTCTTCTGGCTCCCAAAGTAACTACATTCAAATGCAGATGGTGGGTGACCTTCTGCCTTCTTTGCTAACTCCCCATCAAAGAGTGGTGAATAGTGATGGGGTGCGAATGGGGGTCCATGGAAAGCATGGAGGCCCTGAAAAGAGAAAGTTGGGTGGTGTCAGGGAGGAAATCTACAATTGGGCATTTGTGTGCTTTCTGCCTGGCCAGACTAAGTACAACAGTCTCCTCCCGTAGTCCTCCTTTCTTCCTTGTTCTCTGACATCCATTTTGCCTCTTTTCCTTAGCTAGTGACAGTATATTTCAGAATTTGATGTGACTTTCTCTCTAGCTCCTGGTTTTGCTGATCCAACACAGCAGGCTCTGGTGTGTGCAGAAGGACTCTTGGTTCCTGTCCCTCTTCTGGATTCTCTCAATACTCTGCGGCACTTTCCAGTTACAGACTCTGATCCGGATGCTTTTAAAGGTAAGGAGGGAAGAGGGTGACAGGAGAGGAAACTGCAAGGCCACTTCTCAGTCTCAGCCAAGGGCATTCAGTAAATTGAGCTCCAGGATAAAATCGTATTTAGGGGATTTGATATAGGTTTTAATCACAAATATTCACCTATGTGGGCTGTGTAGACTTCATTTGGATAAAAGGTTCATTTTCTCTTTGTTTTGTTTTTCCTTTTCCCATAGGGCAACAACTCCAGTCTAGCCTACTCCTGCCTGTTCTTCATCTGCTATGCATTCCAGATCCTGATCCTGGTCCTTTCAGCATTTTCAGAAAAAGGCTTATCAGATGTGAGACTTAAAATAGACCCACTGCATAGATTTTATTTAATTGGATGGCCCCTTGATAAATATATAAGGCATCAAGGGCTAGGTGTCTAGGTCTTACACAGGTCCCCCGAGACATCCATGTCTCTTGGAGGTCCCCTGAACCCAGAATACAGTAGTATAAGACAATTTTGTGACATAAGGCAATGGAAGGTGACTAGAATATGGAAATATTGACCCACCAGTCTTTAGCATAGACAGTTAATCCATACATCTATGCCAGAAGGTCTGATTGTTGTTCAATTGGTGACCTTAGGGTCTCCAAATAAATGTATGTTGACCACCCTATTTCAGTATCATATCTAGTTTCTAGAACATATATCAGTTTCTGATTTTAGAGTCCCATGGAATTCCTGTTTCCAATTGATTTATTTTCTGATTTTTTGTGTGTTTTGCAGAATCCATCACTCACGGCTTCATTTCTGAGTAAAATTACCTTTAGTTGGTATGACAGGTAGGAAATGCCTGGAGAATGGGTTGTCTCTATCCCCACCTCCTCAATCGTTGGAAAGTGATGGAAATCTTAATTTTTCGAAATGCCTCCTGTGGCTTCCATATCTCCTCTTCTTAGAGTCTGAGGATGTTCTCACAGATTAATTTAGTTAATTCCCCTCCTTGGGCAGATTGGGACACTGAGGAAAAGATGGAATATATTTGTTCTTGGTAGCCTGGGGGTTCCCTGGAGAACAAGAAGGGCTATAAGAAAAGGAGGCAGAATAGGAACAGGGGAATGTGGGGGCAGGCGGTGAGGTACAGATTTGGAGGGCAAGGGATGAATGAGTTGTCCCGGTCTCCCAGAGGATCTGGAGTAGGCATTCTTGTCCTTTGTAGTTCCACAGACCCTTTTGTCTGGAAACACCGAGGTAATGTTTTCAATGCATAAAACAAAAGACAAAGGTTATTAAGGGAAACAAATATATTGAAATATGGTTTCCTAAATATTTTCTTAAAGACCAAATATGTGATGTGGAAATCAAGTGCTTCTTGATTAATGTATTAAATAACAAGATCCAGTGATGGGTCTAACAATGACCATAGTTTCACAATAGTAATGAGTGTAAATGAGCCAAGAAAACGTCTGTGATTTTTCCCACGGCCAAAGGCACAAGTACTCTTTTTTTTTTTTTTTATGATTCTTCCATAATTTTTATGATTGATTTTTAAAAATTTTTTTATATTTATTTTTTTTATTGCAAAAAGTACGACAAAGATTAATACATATATCTCTTTTTTCCCCCCTGCCCTTCCCAGCCTCCCCTACCCCCCAGTGTTTTGTGTCCATTGGTTATGCTTAAATGCATGCATAAAAGTCCTTTGGTTGATCTATTATGCCCCCCTTAACCCTCCCTGTCCTTGTTGCTGTAATTTGACCGTCTGTTTGATGCTGCTCTGCCTCTGTATCTATATTGTTCACCAGTTTATAATGGTTATTATTATCCATAGATGAGTGAGGACATGTGGTATTTTTCTTTCATTGACTGGCTTATTTCTCTTAGCATTATGCTCTCCAGTTCCATCCATGCTGCTGCAAATGATAAGAACTCCTTCCTTTTTACAGCAGCGTAGTATTCCATTGTGTAGATGTACCAGAGTTTTCTAATCCATTCATCTGCTGATGGGCACTTAGGCTGTTTCCAAATCTTAGCTATGGTGAATTGTGCTGCTATGAACATAGGGATGCATATGTCCTTTCTGATTGGCGTTTCTGGTTTCAGGTACTCCTTTTTACAACTCTGGTTGGCTGCCTTTACTCATATTAGAAAGAAAGGCTAAATATCAATTACAAGCTTTTAAAAATAAAGACATGATTTATTTTCTATCCCTTTTCTCAAATCCTAGGTTGAGGAGCTCTGACCTAGGAAGACAATATGGAGGTGGCCCCCAGATCTGCTCAGTTCCTTAAGAGCGTCATGGAGGCCCCTGCAGGAGATGCCAGAGCAGCAAAGAGGCAGCCAGTGTTGAGGAGGAAGGAGTAGGAGCAGGGGGAGGTGATCCCCTTTTGGCTCTTAATTCAGTAAAGTCCCTCCCCTTCTCTTGTCTTCTATCACCTTCTGTTACCCACACTAGGTCCTTTTCCTGTTCTCCTTACTCTTCTGTCAAGATTAAAGTGTCAGGAGATGGAGTAGTGGAGCAAGGAAGAAGTCTCATTCTTCTGGCCCTCCATCCCAGAACTGGGGCGTGGGCTTTGATAGAGGCGTCCAGGAGATAGCCTCTGATCCAGCCTGGAAGGTCTCAGCCTCTGGCTCATCTCATTCTAGCATTGTTCTGAAAGGCTACAAGCAGCCTCTGACGCTCGAAGATGTCTGGGATGTGGATGAACAGAGTAAAACCAAGGTGCTAGTCAGCAGATTTGAAACACCCATGGCCGGGGAGCTGCCGAAGGCCAGGCGGGCACTGCAGAGACGGCAGCAGAAAGCCCAGAGGAACTCTGGGATCAAGTTGAATGGGCTGAACAAGAACCAGAGTCAAAGCCAAGATGTCCTTGTCCTGGTAACTTTTTCATGAGGGTCTGTGTGAATGTGTTGTATCTCTCAGGCAAGAGGATGTCCATGTCATGGTGATTATGTGCTCACATTTTTTATATCATTTATACTTTGCAGTGTATTTTATATTATTATTTGCATTCACAACACTAAGAATACCTTAGTGATGGAAACATAGGGGTAGAATGTACTATTTGCTTTCCCTTGGGGTATATTTGAAATTTTCTATAATAAATGTTTGTTTGTTTAATCCTCACCTGAGGATATTTTTCCATTGATTTCAGAGAGAGTAGAAGAAAGGAAAAGATGACAAGAAACATCAAAGTGAGAGAAACACATTGATTGGTTGCCTCCTGCACGCCTCTGTCTAGAGCCCAGGCCAGGGAGTAGCCTGCAACCGAAGTACATGCCCTTGACCAGAATCAAATCCGGGACCCTTTGGTCCACAGGCCAACACTCTATCCACTGAGCCAGTCTGGCTAGGGCTAGTAAAATGTTTTTTCAAACAGAAAGATAAAATAAAATAATACCTTAGCGTTCTAGAATTTGTACCTTGGTGGAATATAGCACTGGCAAGTAATTCGTTGACGTTTTTTCACTTGAAAATACTTATTGAGAGTCACTGTGTCACCAAACCTGTACAAGAAGGTGACAGGGCTCAGGGCTCAGGGCTGTGCCCTAGAGCTGTCAGTGCAGGACACAACCTACACGTCCAGCTCTGGGGACACTGTTGCTGTTTGGTGTTGTACCTAGGAAGAAGCTAAAAAGAAAAAAAAGAAGTCTGGGACTGCAGAAGACTATCCTAAGTCCTGGTTGGTCAAGACGCTCTTCAAAACCTTCTATGGCATACTCCTGAAGTCATTCCTGCTGAAGCTGTTTTACGACGCACTCACGTTTCTGAACCCACAGCTGCTGAAGTGAGTCTCAGCCCAGCGCTGTCTCAGCGCCTCCTCTACCCCTCTCTCCCTTTTGCCCTGTGTCTGCAGGCAGGAACTTATCATTAAATTATCATTTAAAAATATATATTGTTTATTGATATCAGAGAGGAAGAGAGAGAGAAACATCAATGATGAGAGAGAATCATTGATCGGCTGCCTCCTGCACTCCCCCAACTGGAGAATGACCTTTGCAACCCAGGCGTGTGTCCTGACTGGTAATCAAACTGACCTCCTGGTTCACAGGTCGATGTTCAAACGCTGAGCCACGCCGGCCAGGCCATTAAATTTTCATTTTAAAAAATGCTCACAATTTTCTTCCATCGTACAGTGTTGTGTTCAGGAAAGGTGCAAGGTAGCTTTCCAAATTTAAGATATGTCCTTTAGCATTCCTCTTTTTCATGTTTCCCTCCATTCCAACTCTCCCTTCCCTCCCCTTGTCCCCCTGGAAGCCAGATACTTGTTAGGTGTTCTTTCTTGTTATACAAAACTGCCATGGGCTGAGCCACATCCAAGAGTTGGGCAGCATATCCCAGCAGAGCCTTGTACCTCGTGTCTGCAACCTCATTGCTCCACAGTTTCAGCCTTCAATGGGAGGGTCAGGTTAATCATGACAAGGCCTAACAATCTGCCCGGATCTATGAATGAACGATCCTCCAGGAGAAGCCCTTCTAACTCATTCTGGATCCATGTCCTAATTCCTTCCAGGCTTACATTGTCTAGGAACAAACTGATTTGTCCCACAAGTTGATTTATAGCAAGGGCTGGAGGGAGACAGGGACAAAGCTCTGCAGATCACCCATAATCCTGTCTCATAGCCATGGGTCATCAAACCTAAGCTCTTCCTGCTCATCTTCAAACCAAAGCAAGAGCACTAGCCTGATTGTGGCACTCAGTCTTCCAAGAGCATTGGGCGGTTCTGGTCGCTTTGTCACCTACAGGGTAGGGGGAGGTAGCTGGCTGTGCGCGACGAGTGTGGAGCCCTCAGAGGCTTGGCGGCCATCACTTACTCAGTTTTGCTCTGGCAGATTGCTGATCTCCTTCGCGAATGAGCCAGACGCCTATGTGTGGATTGGGTATCTCTATTCAATCCTCTTCTTCATTGTGGCCCTCGTCCAGTCTTTCTGCCTTCAGTATTACTTTCAGTTGTGCTTCACGCTGGGTGTAAATGTCCGGACAACCATCATGGCTTCCGTATATAAAAAGGTAAGTGGACTGTGCTAGGCATCACCAAAGAAAGCCCCCTTAGTACAGGGGGGCACTTACCAGTATTCCAAGATGGAGGAAAATTTGGTGAAAGTGATAACTGGCCTTAACTCTTGATTTTGACTAGCCATACAGCCTTATTTAGTGTTTCTTTGGAAATTAAAATATGAAGAGTGTGTACATAGATATAGGTATCTGGGGAGGAGGGAGAGATACAATCCAGGGAAAATTTGGCAAGCTGTTCCCTGCCTTTTCAGCCTCGCAAACCTCTTCTTCTTCCTACCTCTCTCAACAAGGTGAAAACATCTTGGGAAAGAATTTAAAGTCCAGAAGAAGCAGGCCAAGGGCAGACTCTTAAAACCACCAACATTTAAATGCAATCCTACATGGAACAGAATTCATAAGGCCTGGGCATCCATCTCAAATTCCTGATTCTCTTTTTTAATATGTTCACTCTGCCTTCTGAGGTCTGCAGACCTGGGAGCTTTTCCATCTCCTTATGCTGGTTTTGCTCATCTTCCTCCTTTTAACGTTTTAACTTTTAATGTTTTAACTTTCTCGGGGCAACTGTATTTTTCTTATATCCTAGATACTAAGGTGAAGTCTCATTTGTCCCTTAAGAAATTAAAATAGAGTCCATTTATATCTTAATAAAGAAGAAATAAATAAAAAGAAAGAAATGGGACTATAATAGTTATGATCAGTGACTATAAGCCTAAGGAGAAAATGCGTACATGAGGAGATAGGAATTTTCGTAGGTCAGAAAATCAAACAGTTGCCTTTCTTCCTGGTATTCTTTCACCACTAGAGAGTTCCATCATTGATTTCTCCATGGTAGTCCCTGGGCTTCTCCTTTGCTTTCCTCTCTAACGACACCAACGTGTCTTTTTCTTCCCTCAGTAGATGTCCACTCAAGACACCCAGCCAAGTAATCTAACTGTTTTTGGGTCAAAAGTCTGATCAAGTCCTTGGAACTCCCAGAAACCCTCACACTGGCATTTGCCTCCTCACAAATCAGTGTTTTAACCACCTTATTCCCTCTGAAGATACTAGATTTCTGCTGGTTTACAGGATATAAGGTCACTAACTAGGCTGTCTCAGCCATTCCTACGAATGTACATTTTTACAATTGTGATAATTCATTCCCACTATTTTGATTCTTAATATATTCCAGGTTTTGCAACTGTTACGGTCTAAAAGGAATTTATAAAATAGAACTCTTAGTGAGACAAATAAATATTGCTAATAAAGTAGAATTTAAAACAGACTAATTTCCTATGGTTAGCCAATGCTTAATTTATGAAAAGTCAACAAGAGACATTTTTCACATTTGTTATCAATCCATAGCCCTGTGAAATAATTGCATTATCCTTATTTTACAAAGAAGTAAGGCTTAGTGCTATGCAGGGTCTATAGTCACATAACCAAGACTTGCCCCCAGACAAGGGCCATTTGGACTAAATCAATGACTTTTCCACTTCATTGAGATTTACTGAGAAAAGAAGAGTATAGTGATTATCTTGAAGGGTAATTAGATGTTACTTCTTTTCCATATCAAAGGGGAAGCATAAAAGTGGACTGATTTCCCTAGAACCTTGGTAGCCTAACATTTTAGGAAATTTCCCTCTTTTTACTGTACAACCAAGAATCCTGGTATGTTCCAAAGAAGAATGTATTGGTGGATTAAGACAACAGTGTAACTTCTAGGAGAAATATTGAGGTGCAAATCTAGGGCCACTTGTAGCCCATACACTATCTTTGTGGGAATTAGAAGAAACCTTTCCTTTTTCCAGGAAGATGGTGACTGGGAGCATAGTGCAAGCTAATTTCAGAACCCATCTCTAACTCTAATGTGCCAGGCATCCTTGTAAGTGATAGAACTGTGGGGATCCGCCTTCTGATCTCTTTAACATGAGAACAGGAAGCCCATAGTATACGATTCAGGTATCTAGACATTATCTGCAAATTTCTGACAAGAAACTAATCATTTTGCTTCAAATGTGTGAACCCCACAACTTTCCTCTCCATTCTAAGATCTCTGTCCTTCTTTGGAATGGTTGCAACCTCCTCATTAGAGTATGGCTCCAAATGACATTGCCACATAAAAAATCTGCAAGGCCAGAATCGATACATGCTGCCTCTCTTTACCCCTCCATT
>PVJC01027423.1:12030-23407 GCA_004026665.1 Murina feae
CCCTTTGACTTCCCAGTATCCTTGGCCTTGTCCATGAGTCCCAATCTCAATTTTTATCTATAGGCACTGAACCTATCCAACCGGGCGAGGAAGCTATACACCGTTGGAGAAACAGTGAATCTGATGTCTGTGGATGCCCAGAAGCTCATGGACGTGACCAACTTCATCCACCTGCTGTGGTCAAATGTTCTACAGATTGTCTTATCCATCTACTTTCTATGGATAGAGTTGGGACCCTCAGTATTAGCGGGTGTTGGGGTGATGTTGCTCCTAATCCCAGTTAATGGGATAATTGCCACCAAGAATAAGGCTATTCAGGTAAATAAGCAGAGCACCCTATGGATATATACACTTTCTTCAAAGTCTAAAAGTCTTTTGCTTATTTTATTCTAACTCTTGGTGGGAGTGTGGGTAGAGCAAAGCTTTTCACCATCCCAAATGAACTTGGCTTTCTCTATCTCCCCTTTTTTTATGTTCTATGAACATTCATGATAGGATGTTCTAACCACTCTTAGAATTTATATACTCTATAATCTTTCATTGTTAGAGGGATAAAAAGCCTGATTGGATAGAAAAGAGTTGCCCAGAGACCCTGCACATAATTATCTCTTCCACCCTGCTCCACTGGGCTCTTCTTAGAACAGTGACTGTTTCTTCATCATAGCAATACACACCAACCACACAGAGATTTCACAGAGTGACTCAAACTTTAAACCTACGTCCTAGCAACCAACCTTGCTATCACTAGGTGGACGGTCCTTAGTGCTGCCAGAAATCATAGGTTGGGTGTGTGGACTCAGTGGTGTACATGATTTATTCATTCACTTTGCATTCATTTAGTTACAAATTATTTTGAGAATATTTATTATACATATTGCTTTTCTGGGAACACAATAGCAAGTAGACAGGCTCTTGTTCTAGTAGAGTTTACATTCTACATGGGGTGGAGAGTCAAGCCACAAACAAACAAAAACAAAGAAAAAAAATCAGGTCATGACAAGTACTATGCAGAGAATTAAACAGGGTGATGTGATAGCAAGTGAGAGGGTAGTTGTTTTAGATTATGGGGTCAGGAAAGTCCTCTGTGAGGAAGGGATATTTGAGCTGAACTCTGAATAACACAAGCCTGACCATAAAGGAGCAAGCCTTGAGAGAAATAACCTGGGAAGACAGAATAGTCAGACCAATGCTTGAGAGCAGACATGAACTTGGCACATTCAAGGATCAGAAAGAAGGTGGGTGTGGCAGGGGCAGAGTGGGCAAAGAGGAAAGTGGGAGAGACACATTCCATCACCTCAAATTCTTGCCAGCCACAAGTGCCACCAAGACCTACCATCTGCATCTACAGCAAATCTGGACGCTTTCACATGGAAGTGTGTTTTATTTTTGTTTTACTTTTTCCTGGCAGGCAAAAAATATGGATAAGAAAGACAAACGTTTGAGGATCATGAATGAGATTCTCAATGGAATCAAGGTGAGAAGCCAAGAGTATAGCTAGCCCTTCTCTGTGTGCAATGACGGCAGCTCTGGGGTCTTGGTCTTAACAAACCTGGTAAAGGCTGTGGACTCCTGCTTCTAGGCCTGCGGGGTGTCACATGACTCCTAATTCATCTACCCACAAGTCTCCTGTTTCTTCTCCGACTACCCCTCTCAGGGCCTCATTTGTATCTTGATTTCTATTTATTTACCATAAATGGTTTGTTTTACACTACCTTGCAAATTGTTGAATGTGCACAAAAGTAGACAGAATGATGTAATCAATCCCCATGGGCATCAGCCAGCTCCAGCAATAATTAACGTGACCTAACTAGCTTCATCTATACCCCCACTCTCCACTTCATGCCCTGCTGAATTTTTTAAAATATTTTTTTATTGATTTCAGAGAGAAAGAGAGAGGAGGAGAGAGAAACATCCATGATGGGAGAGAATCATGAATTGGCTGCCTCCTGAACGCCCCCTACTGGGGATCGAGCATGCAACCAGGGCATGTGCCCTGACCAGGAACCGAACCAGCGACCTCCTGGTTCATAGGTCGACGCTCAACCACTGAGCCACGCCAGCTGGGCCCTGCTGAATTATTTTAAAGCAAATCTCAGATTATCTTGTCATTTCATTAGTAAATAGTTTCCATATATTTCTAAAAGTAAGACTTGTTTTTTAAAAAATTGTACTTTTATTGATTTCAGAGAGGAATGGAGAGGGAGAGAGGGAGAAACATCAATGATGAGAGAGAATCATTGATTGGCTGCCTCCTGCATGCCTCCTACTGGGGATCGAGCCTGCATCCCAGGGATGTGCCCTGGACCAGAATTGAACCCGGGACCCTTCAGTCCACAGGCTGACACTCAATCCACTGAACCAAACCAGTAGGGCAACTGTTGGTTAGTTTGAATAAGAATCTAAAGAATATCCACACAGAGCATTTAGTTGGTAGAGCTCTTAACCTACAGCAGTAACCCTGTCAGTCTACATTCATCCCTTACTAAATGTCCTGCCATCCCTGCACCTGGAGCACTCATTTGTGGCCCAGACAGCATGTTTTGATCCCTCAGTAAGTTTTTAAAACTCACTGAGGCTTGGGCCCTACTTCGAACCATTTAAAGTGGACTCTCTAAGGATAAGCCCCAGGCACATATTATATTTCAAAAGCTCCTTAAGTGATTCTAATATGCAGCTAAGGTTGAAAACCCATTGTCATTGCCTTGATCTATTATTTCATTAGGAATTACAAAGGGGCGATATTTTAATTCTATTATTCCTTTGGCATTGGTTAGCTTAAATTCTATAAAGAGGAATTATCTTAAAATAAAATTTGTATAGTATAAGAAGGATATATGCTTTTTTTCTTTCCTCTATTTACCAGCTTTCAAAATAATGCATTTCATCTTCCAAAGGTGACCAATGAGTTTTTAAAATATATATATATGTTGTTTTGAATTCATGGATTTTACACCCAAAATTTCTGAAAGTGCAGTGGAGGCCCCTTTTAATGCCTTGATATGTCTCCACAAAGGGCTCTGATATGCCTGCCTGCTAATGTGGCAAAATGAACAGACCTGGTTTTAACTTTTACCTCTATTCCCAGCTAATTGGTGAGATTGAACAAGTTACTTAGCCTCTCTCAACTTGTTTCCGTAACATACAAAATGAATAAAATAATTCTACAAAAGTAGGAGACTAACTCTTCCTAGTTTGCCCAGGATTTTCAACCAAAGCATTGTGTACTGGACAGCCCTTAGTCCCGGGCAAACTGGGACAGTTGGTCATCCTTAGATTGTTACAAAGATTAAGTAAGATAATGTCTATAAAATGTTTGTACATAGTAGGTTGTCAACAAATATAAGCTATGTTTCTGTAATCAAACTTTATAATCTGGATTTCTGCCCCCTCCCCAAATTTTGAGGACCATGTCCTAAAACCTGGGTAGAGGAGATACCGGTGTCCTTTGAGGCAACAGTGTGAGCTGTGTTCTTTTCTATCTTATTAGATCCTGAAATATTTTGCCTGGGAACCTTCATTCAAAAACCAAGTCAATGGCATCCGAAAGAAAGAGATCAAGAATCTGCTCAGCTTTGGGCAGATGCAGTCTATGATCATGTTCCTCTTATACTTAACTCCAGTCCTGGTGAGTGACAGTCTGTGGGTGGGTCAGCTTCCTGAGAAAGAAAGTCTGTCCTAGATAGACTTCCCAGAACCTCTAGGTCGAACCACGAAATCCAAACTCTGCCCCCCCTGCTCAACTCCCTATACTACCTCATGCCCCCAACTCTAGTTTCACCCTTGTGTATAGTTTGGTGGTCTGGGGGCCCAGATCAAGTTGCCGGGTTGTCCAGGAATGGTTTGCAAAGGAGGGCTTCTTGTCTTCTTGGGGAGGCCATGTGGGTGCATAATGGAAGAAACACTGATATAGGAGCCAGGAGACCCAAGTTCTAGTCCCAGCAATGCCATTAATTGATTTTATGACTCAGGCAAGATATTTCCTCCTCGTGCTCCCCTCGGGAGTACATATACTAAAATTGGAACGATACAGAGAAGATTAGCATGGCCCTGCTCAAGGATGACACGCAAATTCGTGAAGCATTCCTTTTCTTCTGGGCTCAGCTTTCTCATGTGTTACATGGGATGGTTGAGATGATTCTTAAGATTCCTTCAACTCTGATCTACTGTGTTCCTGAGCCCTTTTAGGAATAAATGGTTCATGACCTTGCTTTTCCAGGTATCTGTCATCACGTTTTCAGTTTACGTCCTGGTGGATAGCAATAATGTTTTGGATGCAAAAAAGGCCTTCACCTCCATCACCCTCTTCAATATCCTACGCTTCCCCCTGAGTATGTTACCCATGATGATCTCCTCCTTGCTCCAGGTAGGAACTTTTGCTGCTAACTAATGGCCTCTGAGTAAAAGCCGTAGATTCTAGAATGACTAGTCTATCATATCTCACTTCTAGCTTCTGCTGGTAAACTTTCAACTAGACAGATTTCTTTGATCTCTGAAGAAGAGAGTAAAATCACAAGCTCTCTAAGCCCACTTATCTGACTATAAAATGAGGATTTTCAGCTACCTCACAGGGAGGCAGTGCTGGTGATTAACCCTGTGTACCTGGAACATTTCTAAGCCCTTTTCCCAACTTAGTTTCCACACATTTTCCCAAGGCTCCTGAGGTATTTATATAGCATTAGGGAACTATGGAACGAAGGAAGAAAAAAGACATTCTCTCTGTATGAGCCATCTAATGGTAAGACCAAAGGCAATTTGGGAGCCTTAATCTGTCAGAAAATGAGTTTGGGGTTCAGGAGGGAGCCTCTGGGTCCTGAAAACTGAGCCTGGTCACTGGAATGGACCAGACCTCAGAGGAAAGACCACAGGGCAGGTGGAAAACTGGCGGGGCAGCCAGGCTGATAGAGATTGGTGATCTGTGTTCATCTCAGAGGTGGCTGGCTTCAGACAGCTCAGGCCATTAAAGGCTGGGGTTTAAGAGAAGGCCTTCCTATCCCAGATGGCGTTAAGAAAGGCTGTCAGGTATGGCCAATAAAGAATAAAGAAACAACGTGCTCTTTTTGGATTGAGTTTATTACATAGCTAGTGAGGGCCAAAGTGTCAGCTCCCTACATTCCCTGTCCCACAAGCTGGCACCGAGACAGAAGGGGCCAGAGGACAATGCACCTGGGTGGGGGGTAGGGTGGGGAGGGGGTTCTGTTTCTGAGAAGCTGGTCCCTGCAGCCGTCAAGCAGTTTTATTGTCTGTGGTTGCACCCTAAAGAGAGGGCAAAGCAGAAAGCCTCACTTCATCGGAACCCAGGTGGTAACGAGAAACCATCTCTTGGCGGCCTCCCTGGAAGACGGGGAGGCAGGTGAGAAACATCCTTGCAAACTCCCGGAAATCTTCCCAAGTCCTCATGTTCCAGGGGGTCCGTACCTGGTGTCCTGCCGGCACACACATCAGTTGCATTTTAAGCTCAACCTACGTGGCCTGTGTCACAGAGCACCCTGGTCAGTTGCTCTACAGAGTCCCAGTAGTGGCTCCATTAGGTCACTGATGGGTAATTGAGGCATGGACTCAGTTAAAGAAGAGCACGCCAGGGGCCTGGTTGCCGGAACCAGGTAGAAGTTAGCATTTTATCTTAGAGAAAGGCAAGACAGTTTCTGGAATGAGGTACAAACTGGAGAGAGAGCAGTAGAATTGCCTCCCTTCCCCTCCCCGCTCCCCTCAGTTTTCTGAAGGATTGAAATAGAGCATCTTAATTTATCTCTGTCCAGAAGGATGGGCTGGCTCCCAGGGTTGAGGTGAGGCCCAGTCTGTAGTTGGGGTCAGGAGGGTCCAGGGGCAAGTGGCAAATTATGGGCAAGAAGCCTGGCAGATCGACTGTCTCCTTCCACAACCAGGGTTGATGGCAGTCACAGTCCTCTCCATGCTTGGGCTTGTCATTGGATGTTTTATTCTTGTGGTGCATTGTGTTCTTCTCCAGGCCAGTGTTTCCTTGGAACGGCTGGAGAAGTACTTGGGAGGGGACGACTTGGACACATCTGCCATTCGACATGACCGTAATTTTGGTAAATGAACTTGGAAGTTGTTTCCCAAACTTATTCACAGTGCTGGCACCAGAACTCTGAAATACAAGGGCTCAGCAGGAGCAAATCGATTGGAAGGGAGAGTGAGGGGACTTATCTTGGACCTACATTTGCATATAAGTGTACCGTTTTTACGTAATTGTGTTTTCACTTAGAACAGCTGGCTTGGCAGATTGTTAAATTTAAGCAAGCTGTTCTGAGGATAAGCAAGGAATCCTGCAAAGGATATGGAGAGCAGAAGTCAGCACAGAGCTGCGTCTGTGGAGGGGTAAGGTAGGCTGGAGTGAAGGAAAACACAGGTTTAACTGTTGGAAGACATTCCTGGCCAGAGCGAGCAGTCAGAGTGGAATCCAGGGTAGGGAGTAGCTGGATACGTATATAAATAGGTGGAATTTGTACCAGGAGAATAGGTAACAGGGCCTGGGAATGTACCCAGAAAGTCTTTAGGTTCGAAATCCAGGCTCAAAACAGACCTGGGACTCCTGAGTCAAAAAGGACTTTGTATACAGGGAACTTCTGGTCTACCCCAGGAGCTTTCGCTAGCGTAGGAGCCCACATAGGACAGAGATCTGGGGATCTGCTGGAGGAAGCAGAGAGGAACACATGAGGGCTGAAAGGCAGACAGGCAGGTGGGACCTACATCTGACTAAAAGCAGGGCCTTCTTCTCAACAGACAAAGTCGTGCAGTTTTCTGAGGCCTCTTTTACCTGGGACCAGGAGACGGAAGCCACAATTCGAGAGTGAGTTGCCTCCTTTCCATCCTGCTATTCTTTAGGATTCTTCTTACCTGCCCTGTGATTGAAAAATTCCATGTAACAGAACACATGGGAAGTTGAGCTGTGTGCACATGTTCATTTAGATAGCAGTGCAGGCTCAGCTGCTGCAAGGATGAACTGACAGCAAAGATCATGGGCTTCTTTGCTCTTGAACACACCTGCCACCCTTTTCTCCTGCTGTGAGATCACACAGGTCCAGCTGAGAACCCTGAAGGCATTTTTCTGCAGATTGTGGCTGGAGGTGGTGTACGGTGGGCAGGTGGCCTAGGTCTTTGGGTGTGATAGACGATATGCACAAGCGCATGAATTCAATTTAAGCTCATTCATTCACTTAAGAATGTAATTAAGAACATTGATTTCTCTTCCCTAGAGTGGACAATGGGAGCTTTTTCTATAAGATTCCATTTCGGGTCTGGAGTTTTACATCTACATAACCCATCCCTACATTCCACGCTACAGCTGCCTTCTCTGCCCTGAGCCAACCCCTTCTTGCCACAGCGTTGCATGTAATGTGTTTCCTAAGCACCACGTGTAACAGAACACCCAGCCATCCTCCAGCACAGCACACACAAGACTCCGGGAGCCTGAGCCGACCGTTCTTTTTTTCTTCACAACTGGGCACCCCTTTTCATCTTCCTTCTATAGTTAGGCCTTCCCACCTTCTTTGCTATTTTCACAGCCTTGAACATGGACTCTGGAGCTTGCCTCAGGATGTGTCAGGCCAGAAACGCCTCCCCTGAACCCTCCCAGCCTGAAAGAAAGCCTCTCTTTGCAGAGAGAAGACTGGACACAGCTCCCCCTTTGCTAATATTAGTCTAGAATAAGTTCAGCTCGATGGGCAGTTTCGGAAAGACTATGAACAAGTTTCTGAGGTTCTAACATTCCAGGAACTCAAACCATAGGGCCGGCAAACAGAGTTTCCAGGAGTCTAGCCCAGTGTGGATGCCTCCCCAGCCAGACACAGCCGTGTCTCGGGGGAGCGGGCAGCAGTCTGTGCTTTCAGCAAGTGTTCCATTGAATGGCTAGTCTCACTGAAGAGCAAAGGTTGGGAAACAATAACCTAGTCCAAGACCACTAGTTTAGAAATGAGAGTTCAGAGGCCATGACATTTCACGATCACACAGCTGGGCAGAGACAAAGTTGGGACTTGCACTCAGGTCTCCAAGCTCCCACTGGGTCTTGTTCAATGGTACCATGTTGGTTCTAAGAGAACTTTTCCAATGGGAACCCAAGTTTGGCACAAACAGCTCATAGACGAGTTGAATACATTAGGACTCACTCTCTAGGCACTTAGAGCTTAAAAATAAATAATTAAAGAAGCACCATGGAGTCTTGTATACCAAACACAGATTTTCCAGTTTTGAGAGAAAATCTCCAAATACCAGACTTCCCATAGAGAGTCTGAGAAGTGGCCTGACTCCTCTTGAATAAGTCCCCTTATCTCCTTCAAATATACTTCTCTCTTTCAGTGTGAACCTGGACATCATGCCGGGCCAATTGGTGGCCGTGGTGGGCACTGTGGGCTCTGGAAAATCCTCCTTGATGTCAGCCATGCTGGGAGAAATGGAAAATGTCCACGGGCACATTACCATCAAGGTGAGAGGGAATGCCAAGGGGAAGACTCTGATCCAAATGTGGGCCACTTCGTGCTGGACGAATGCACTGAGGACTAGAATCTGACCACCACTGCTGTCAGGTTGCTGTATAGGTAAAAGTTCTGGGAGACACCGGGTCCACTTGTAAACTGTAGATTCTTTGCCTCACTTTACATACATAATCAGACTCAAGGTAGATTCTAAGAATCTGCTTTTTTTTTTTTTTAATCCTCACCTGAGGATATTTTCCATTGATTTATAGATAGAGTGAAAGAGAAAGGGAAAGACAGAGAGAAATATCAATGTGAGAGAAACACATCAATTGATTGCCTCCTGTATGTGCCCAGACCAGGGAAGGAGCTACAACCAAGGTACATGCCCTTGACCGGAATCGAACCCGGGACCCTTAGGTCCACAGGCCAATGCTCTAGCCACTGAGCCAAACCAACTAGGGCTAAGAATCTACATTTTTAATGAGCTACCCAGGTGATTTTCATATGCATACTAAATCTTGAAAACTGTGGAATAGAGATCTTTCCCTTCAAAGTATAGGCAGTTCTGCTATACCTATATGTGTTTCTGAAAAATTCAAGTTCCACAAAATTGTGCAATAAAAATAACAAGACTTAGGGCAGCGGTTCTCAACCTGTAGGTCTAGACCCCTTTGGCGGTCGAACGACCCTCTCACAGGGGTCGCCTAAGACCATTGTGCATATCAGATATTTACATTATGATCATAGCAGTAGCAACATTACAGTTATGAAGTAGCAACGAAAATAATTTTATGGCTCTGACCGGTTTGGCTCGGTGGATAGAGCGTCGGCCTGCGGACTGAAAGGTCCCAGGTTCGATTCCAGTCAGGGGCATGTACCTTGGTTGCAGGCACATTCCCAGTGGGGGGTGTTCAGGAGGCAGCCGATCTGTTTCTCTCTCATTGATGTTTCTTGCTCTTTATCCCTCTCCCTTCCTCTCTGCAAAAAAAATCAATAAAATTAATTAAAAAAATATTTGTATGGCTGGGTCACAACATGAGGAACTGTATTTAAAGGGCCAGAAGGTTGAGAACCACTGACTTTGAAAAATAAGTTGTAACAGATTATTAAACTTGTATAATTCTGTAACAATAAAGATAATAAACAACGGCAATAAAAACAGTAGCACTGCAAAATCTCTGCTGGCAGTTGTTCCCAGCATCACAATTAGTTCAGGGTCTCCCTTTCCTCCTTTGGGGGCACTTGCTTCCAATACAAAAAATTGATGTAAGATATAGGCGTATTTATCAATTATGTTTGTTTTGTAAACCTCACCTGAGGATAATTTTTGTTGGTTTTAGAGCGAGAGGAAGGGAGAGAGAGAAAGACATCAATCAGCTACCTCCCGTATGCATCCCAACTGGGGATCAAACCTGCAGCCTTTTTGGTGTATGGGACAACACTTAACCAAAGAGCTACCTGGCCAGGGAATTACGATGTTTTTAACAGAGAGAAAATGTTTTCATGGCATCCTCATCAGCACTCTCAGCGTCCTCAGACAGCTACATGTAGGGGAAGCTATAGGTACTTTGAGTCATTTAACCAGCCGTTACTTGCACCAAAAAGAGGCATGTCTATAGATCTTCGGCTGTTTTCCTTAAGATCTTTATACATTGCTAAGCCTTCTTTTTAATTCTGAGAAAGCTCACCCCTGATTGCTTTACATTGGCATATTTGAGCCTTTTTAAGAACTTCTACTTTATACTGACGTTATCCCGTGATTTACCAATAACTAATGAGCTAATTCACATTAATCCACACGCAGTGTAGCAGAGCACACTCTACAGATTTTTTTTCAATTACAGTTTATATTCAGTATTATTTTGTACTAGTTTTAGATGTACAGCACAGGGGTTAGACAATGATATACTTTATAAAGAGGTCCTTCCTTATTTCAACTACCTGCCTGGCACTATACATGGTTATTACAATACTAGGGGCCCAATGCATGAATTCGTGTACCTTCAAAGGAACTGTGGGCCGAGAGACTGCAGTGGGCACAGGTGCGGGTCTTGGCCCATCCTTTGCTCCCCAGCCTGGCCACTCCTGCTGTGGCCCCTGGCCCCCTGCCTGCCAGCAGCCCTGCTCCCATCACAGCTGCTTCCATGCCCTGATACTCGCACCCGCTGACAGCATGGAGCGATTGGGGCTGGTGCCAGCAGCGGGTGTGAGCGGGACCAATGCCCTCAGCAAGTGCAAGTGGCACTCCTCAGGAGCAGGGGGAGGTGGAGAAGCCCTCGGGGGTGATCAGGCCAGCAGCCACCACTCACACCTGCTGTCAGCGCTGAGTGATTGGGGCTGGTGCTGGGCGCTGGCAGTGGGTGCGAATGCCTGGTGGGACCACAGCGTGCAGGAGCAAAGAATTTTCAGTATTCACTAGAGGTTCGCCCTGATGACAGCAATCAGAGCCCCACCTTGGTCTGGTGTCCCTGCTCACTTGCTCCACCAACGCACCACGGCTGATGCCCGCCATGTTCCACACTCTGCCACCTGCTGCCAACGCCACCATGTTCCATGCACACCCCCTGGTGGTCAACACACTTCATAGTGACCAGTTGTTTGGTTGCTAGGTTGGCCCACTGTTCAGTTTATTTGCATATTAGGGTTTTATATAGAAAGTCTAGGGGCCCAGTGCACAAAAATTTGTGCACTCGGGGTGGAGAGAGTCCCTCAGCCCGGCCTGCCCCCTCTCACAGTCTGGGACCCCTCAGTGGATGTCCTATGATGGCCCCAGTCTGCCAGGCGCCTTTTGTGTGTGTGTGTGTGTATATGTGTGTGTGTCACCACTGGGGACCTGCCCCCAGCCACATCTGAGGCTCGGAGCAGTCCTCCTGTGTGTGTCTACCTGCCGGGGGCCTGCCCCCAGGCACACCGTGGAGGCTTGGAGCAGGCACCCCCTCTATGTT
>PVJC01027424.1:8494-23396 GCA_004026665.1 Murina feae
CCCCCCCCCCCCCCCCCCCCCCCCGCGATGGATGGATTCCAGGCAGCAGGGCAGCCTGGGGGGGGGGGGTGCTGGGACCAAGCCAGCCCCCGCCCGAGTCTGAGGCCTGGAAATAGTTCCCATCAAGGCACACAGCACACACGGAGGCTGCCTCCGTGTGTGCTCTGTGCCCCGCGATGGACTCCAGGTGGCTGAGGCCTTATGTCCATAGGTTATCTCTTAACATTTCTGTTTCCTTTCCATTCTCTAAATTTTGTTTTCTAAGTTGTGTACTATGATAGTCTTATCTAATTTTCTCTTAGCACAATCTTTTTTTTTTTCCCTTTGTAGTATCATTATCCCAAAACACCCAGCCAGCAAAATCACACCATTGATTACTGGGTAATGCTATCATTTAATTTCTTTCTTTTTATGCTCAGGTTACTGAAAGCTACTGAGAATGGTCGGAATACAGTTCAAGCAATCCAACTTTAGCTGGGTCATCTGTATTGCTGACCATCCTTTAATTTGTCTTTGTTGGTGTCATCAGATTGCTGACATAACAGATCAGCTAAGCCTAATATTACTGATAAGTACCTCCAAGGAGAGATGGAGACTTCAACACTTATTCACATAGAAATGAGCAGAGGAGAAAAGGGGAATGCTATTTAAGCCATTATGAAGTATTTAATTTCTTTTTAAAAAATTGCAAATAGCTGAGTGTGGATGACCATGAGAGTATAGAACCCCAGGAAGCTTCAGGCAAAAGGGGTTTGCCCTATTCAAAGACTCTTCTCTCTGGATTCTCACCAAATGTTCTCAACAGAAAACTGGAGAAAGCTTTCCTAAATGGTGAAAGTCTAGGAAAGAGTAGACATTGTAGTGAGGAAAAAAGTATACACATCACCCACACCTTTCTTGCCTATGGGCAAAAAGTCTTAATTTTCAGGGGGAATAAAAACACATATTACTGCCTCCAGGACCTAAGAAGATAATAGAAAGAATAACCTCTACCTCTGGCTGGGGAAAGGACATCATATTGAGTGTATACCATTAGAGATACCCAACCACTATGAGAGGATCAGGTTTATTGGGAAAGTCCCTCCTCCAAGACTGAGGACCCTGCTAAGCCTGAGACTGAACCATGACAACAGAGAGCCTCTTTGTCCCACTCCACCAAACTGGAAAACACTAAGAAACAAGCAACAACATTTGACTACTAAGAGAGGGGCAAGGGCTTGGAGAAAACGCTCTCTGAGCAACAGGCACAAAAAGGTGGCCTAAGAGTGAAGGAGGCAATAAGAAAAACCCTCTGATAAACAGACTCCACCTAAGAACAAGGTAATGTTAGAAAAATTGGAAGCCTATGGTTCATTATAGGAAACTATCATAACAAACTTTAAATCCAGTTCAGCTCCTGATTAGATAGTCTCAGATCCCCACCCCCACTTCTTTCAGAGGCAGAACAGAACAAAGGACATGTTCATTTCACTTCCAGGAATAGATACACACACTATCTGTTTCAACCAACAATTTTCAGGAAGACACAATAACAAGGAGGAAGACAAAAAAGAAAAATCTCTCCATAAACAAAATCTAATCTAATGCATGCCGGGTGCATTAGCTCAGTGGTGGGAGCGTGGGGGAGGGGTACCCCCGAGGGGTCATTTGTGAGCATCCTTCACATGAGCGTCCACCGCCGGTCAGCCACCTGGCTCACCCTGGGGCTTCTGTGGGGCATGTGCGAGGCTCCGTACTGGGGACCTCTGGGGGGTATGTGTGAGTGTCTGTCGCCTGGCCCCACCCCGGGTGTGTCCGCTCAGCAGCAGGCGCCCCCCGAGGGACCATGCACCAGCTTCCACCCCCCAGCCTGCCACCTGGCTCTGTGCCAGGTGTGTCCCCTCAGCAGTGGGGGCCCACCAGGTGTTTGTGATGGTTAGCCACCCGACGGAAAATGTCCACGCCTGCACTCACCAGCCCTCCCACCTCCCAGTGCACGAACACTGAGGGGGCTGTGGGCAGCCTGAAAACAGCCCTCAGCCCCTCACCCAGGCTGACCAGGCATGCCAGCAGGTGGACATCCCCCGAGGGATCCCAGGCTGTAAGAGGGCACAGGCCAGGATGAGGGACCTCCCCCTCCCCCCACCAAGTGCACAAATTTTTGTGCACTGGGCCCCTAGTATCTCAATAAAAGTGTATTTAAAAAAGAGAGAAAAATCTCATAAAATCCTAGTATATTTCTTGAAGTGGCTGAATGACTAAGATATGTAAGTCAGAAAGTTGTCATTCTCTGCTTAATAAACTTCAGCAATAGAGCCCCTTAAGCTCTCTGGGTAGAACTTTCAGGGTTTCATTTCTCTTATCATTGAAGATGTGTTTTCCCCTCCACCTCTAGCCTTCATAGTTCCATATTTCTTTCTTGTCCCTAGAAAACCCCTACTCTTCCTCCAATGAACTCAACTCCACAACAACCAAAAATGCAGACTTATTGCAGGACCTTTATCTCTTTTATTTCTGTACACCCCAGGAGGTATAATTCTCACTCTTTCTCTGATTTTTCTTTTTAAAAATGTTTTTATTGATTTTAGAGAGAGTGGAAAGGAGAAGGAGAAAGAGACACAAACATCAATAAGAAAAGCATTAATGAGCTGCCTCCTGCATTTCGCCAACTGAGGATCGAGCCCTGGGCATGTGCCCCGACCTGGAATCAAGCAGGTGACCGGTGACCGCCCTTACTTGAATGTAAGCTCTGGGAAGTTAGAGATTGTTGTCTGTTTTTTTGTTTGTTTTGTTTTTTGTTTTTTAAATATAAGTTCATTGCAACATTATTATTTTTTAATATATTTTATTGATTTTTTACAGAGAGGAAGGAAGAGGGATAGAGAGTTAGAAACATCAATGAGACAGAAACATCGATCAGCTGCCTCCTACACACCCCCTACTGGGGATGTGTCCGCAACCAAGGTACATGATCTTGACCAGAATCGAACCTGGGACCATTGAGTCCACAGGCCAATGCTCTACCCACTGAGCCAAACCAGCCAGGGCAATTCTTGTTTGTTTTATACACTGATGTATCCCAAGCAACTAGTACAGTGCATTACTCTTAGTAGGTAGTATGTTACATTTCTATATATGTAAAATGAACATATAAGTATACGTATAAGTAGATCTTAAATAAGCATTTAAATATGTATCACCATGTAAAAATCCAGAGTCATTTATTAATATTGTAATACACATTAGATCTTCACAAATACTCAGGTCTAGAAGATCTTATATTAATTTGCTACACAGCTATGGAAGACCAACACAACTATAATGTCTTTAAGAATGCACCCCTATGTTCATAGCAGCACAATTTACCATAGCTAAGATTTGGAAGCAGCCTAAGTGCCCATCAGCAGATGAATGGATTAGAAAACTGTGGTACATCTACACAATGGAATAATATACTACTGTGAAAAAGAAGGAATTCTTACCATTTGCAGCAGCATGGATGGAGCTGGAGAGCATTATGCTAAGTGAAATAAGCCAGTCAATGAAAGAAAAATACCACATGATCTCACTTATTTATGGATAATGAAGACCATTATAAATTGATGAACATAAACAGATACAGAGGCAGAACAGCATTGAACAGACGGTCAACCTACAGTTGGAAGGCTTGGGAGGTTTGGGGGGAGTTAAGAGATCAACTGAAGGACTTGTATGCATGCATATGAGCATAATCAATGGACACAAGACACTGGCGGGTATGGGAGGAGGGGGGAAGGTCAAGTGGGAATAATGGAGACTGATTTAACACTCATAATACTTTAAGCAATAAAACAAAATTTAAAAAAATACAGTTGTGGAGAACCAGGACATTAAACTGTATACACAATTCCATTAAAAATGTATACTCACAAGAGAATAAAAAATATGCAAACATAAAAAAAATAAAATCTCTAGTTGTTCAAAAAAAAGAATGATGTTTCATCTAATAGTAAATAAAGGGTGTGGATTTCACTAAATTAATACTTGCATCCTGAAAAATATAAGTATCAGAATAGTCCTTTAACCTAAAGGAAAATATATCGCAATATATTAATAATAAATTTTTATACTACAAACTGTTTAATCTCATAGTAGAAACAGCATTATCACGGCTTTAATACAAGCCCTGGTTTTATGACAATCAAGAACTCTAACTTCAGGGACTGTTTTTATTTCATAGTGCCTCCATAATTGAGTCCATTATTTATTGAACCACAGCAGATGATGGCACCATTCCAGGTTCTTTTTCTTTGATATTCATGTTGAAAGAGAAAAAGAAGGGGTTGAGGAAGAGAGAGGGAGGGAGCGGGAGGAAGAAAGAGAAGAGAAAGGAGAAAGAGGAGAAGAGAGGCAGGGAGGATGAAAGAAGGAGGAATGTTTTGAATGGTTATATTGAGTGGAATGAAGAGATTAAGGATTTTTACTTAATAATTCTATGTATTTTATTAGGTTCTAACCCTGTTGCTTTAAAATTACATGTTTTCCTTTGTGAGAAGAAAAAATTTCTAAAGGAAAAAAATGTTAACAGCATGCCACACTGAAATCGGATCTGAAGGACAGCTGTGCTGATATTTAGAATGCACCACAGACACTGCCATATATGTTGATGATTTTCAGTGTTTGGGAATTCCCTATAAAAATTTTAAACATTCAATTATAGTTCAATCTTTAAGTAGGACTGATAGACTAAGGATGAAATTATGGGTTATGGAAGCCGGATTATAGGAAAGGGCACTCAATATCTGAAAAGCAAAATTATTCACATTAAGTAATGTCATGATAAAAGAGATTCAGCAATTTTTACTGACATGAATAAAGTGTGTTCAATTCATCAGAAAGCCTGGAGTTGATAGAGAACAAGATGAATGAGTAGGTACTTCTAGCTGTTTAATGTAGAAATGAAGGACGGATAGAGGAATAAATGCAGAACATAAAACTGATTAGACAAACTGTATGTAGAAGAAAACCATAAATCAAATAAGGATTTTTGAAACATTACTAAATGGCTTGATGAAAAATGTTAAGCTGATCTGTACTTTATAAAGAGCATCTAGCTGCACAGGATTCATGGGCAGAAGACCTGTTTGGAGGATCCCAAGGAATATGTGATAGGGACTTTATCTTATGGTTATAGGTATTGAAAGGCATACAACTTTTAGATAATAAAATGCTTTCTAAAATTGTGCAGTTATGATGGCATGATTTAGTTAGATTGTCATTGTTTTGTTGTATCTTTCATATGTTAAAACTAAAATATGACACTAAATTATTTCTAAGTCATGATATTGCAAACCTTTATGTTTTTAAATTAGACTTGATTGTCAGATTTCTGACATCAAGGTTTAAAAATGCTCATTCCTAATTTCCAAACAATCTCTGTGGCAGAGTGAAAGCGCAGTCCCTCTATCAGAAATTCAACTTTCTGACTCTATTTCTGCAAGAGGACAGTAAAAATTATCAATTTGAATATTTCTGGAATTATTATTTATTATTTCCTTTCAGGGGAATAATAGAGTTTATAAAAGCAACAGTACCTAAAAAATAAAAAGCACACAGTACAAATTTTATGATACCATTTTATAGGCTTCCACAAGGCAAGAATATTTTCTTATCTATTGGTTTTCTACACCCCTTCACAAATTGTGAAGTGTTCTCTGCCTTTCGAATATGTCCCTCTTCTGATCCTCTCTCATGTGTCAGGAAAACCAAACAAGGAAAACCATTTGTGTAATGGATGTCATGTGCATAGGGATGGAATAAATTAGAAAGCGGAACATTGGATCTATATAAGTACAAAACTTTGTTGAGAAAAATTCAACACAATAAGAATGCCCTATGGATTCATAATGCCACCCTCAACCTGATTTGCTGGGGACTAAATGACACAATTAGAATTTTGTTTCTTTGATTACAAGCTCCAGTTCTCTATAAAAGAGAACTCTCAGTAAAAGAATGCATTAAATATTTTCTATCATTCATACAACAGAATTGTTTAATGGATGCAACCTTTACCTGACAGAAAAATTACCAAAACCAGAAGGGAGAAGAGAGGTCACTGAAACTTGAGCCAATTGTCCTGCCATGACATGGTTCTGGAACTTTCTAAATTCAACCATTTTTATATCAAAGTTTGGTCTCATCCAGGGTAGCAGGTGGCACAAATGTTTATAAGGGGGAATGCTGAAGTCCAGCATCCCTAGAATCACATGGAATTCCTTCCTGAAGTGATAACATTCACTTGTGAGAATCCTCTTGCTAGAATTTTCACATAAAAGTGGTGGGTGACTTCATTTTCCGCTTTGGGACCAGACTGAATGGCATGCACTTTTTAAAACCATCTGTCACGCAGCTCCTTAATCTTCATACAAGTAGAGGAGAATGCAGAGATCTGACTTTGCAGAGATAAAGTTAACATGACAAGATGTCAACCAGACTTTTTAATATGGCACTTCTAACGTTTTGTCAAGTCACTCTAGATCTTTTCAGTTAGCTATCTTTTGGGATTAAGAAAGCAGAGAACACAATGCTTATTTTAGAAGCTGGTAAATATTGCTTTTTTTTTTTTTTTTTTTGCAAGTATATATTTTTTTCTCTCACAAGATGAACCTGAGCTAAATTGTTCTCCTTTTGAGGCAATATCTCCTAGATTTATTTGAGCATCACCAATATATAAAGTGTGCAAATTTTTATTTAAAAGAGAAAAGTATAAAAAAGAGACAGATTGTAGTCATCTTTCCATCCTTCACTTAAAACAGTGTATTACCTGAGGTCCCCAAATAAAAAAAATAAAAAAAATAAAAAAAGTATAGCACTTGCAGGAATTTTAATTAAGGAACAACTATAAAAGCAAAACAGGTAAATTCCAAGTAACTAGAGGGAGGGGAAAACCAGCAAGGAAACAAACAAAAATAAACACAAAAATGTGCACATTAATATATGAAAGAAATAAGCCAAAATGTTTAGAATTTATCTTTTTTATTGTGGGATTAGAAGTAACCTAATTTGAGGTGATTTAAAAGTTTTCATTATAATTTTTTATATTTTTTATATTTTTATATAAAATATAAATATTTTTATAATAATATAAATAATATAAATAATAAATATTTTTATAATATATAAAATAAAATATATTCTATATAAAATATAAATATTTTTATATTTTTATATTTTTATATTTTTTATATTTTTATATTTTTATATTTTTAAATGATTATTCTTTACTTTTACATTGAAAGAAAATTATTAGGAAAGAAAACATTGTACAAAGATTGGGTTCTGCAATGAGGCCTTGTGAATGGATAAAATGCTATTACCCTGATATATGTCCTGTTATTGGTTGGATGCTGAGGAATCTTGGGCAGAGCCCTGCCTAAATCTTGATTTACAGCCATGAGTGTATGTGAGACCCCAAAGGCCTCCAAGGGTAAGAAACTGAGACTTGCAATTCCACTTGGTTTTGGGATTAACCCAAACCCAGAACAGATAATGACCTTGGTAATAGTTAACAAGCTCTCAATGGCAAAAATTCACCAGGAATTAGAACTGATCTAAATGTCTGTCTTCCATATTAAGGGCCAAGATTTGGGGGAAATGTGGTTTCTATGTTGTGAGGGAGCTAGTACAGAACTTGCTATCATGGTGGAAGTTTTACATTCTAAAGAGGTGACTATGTGACTTAAGTTGTAAGTGTAGGAACCTAGGTAAGTTTGAGTATTGGCTGCGGTTGAAAAATTATAGTGAGAGAAAGTAAATGTTCTTTCTCATAATTTAAAAAATTTTTGTATTGATTTCAGAGAGTAAGGGAGAGAGAGATGGAAACATTAACACTGAGAGAGACTCATTGATCAGCTACATCCTACACACGCCACAATGGGGATCAAGCCTGCAACCTGGGCGCGTGTTCTGACTGGGAGTTGAACCATGACCTCCTGGTTCATAGACCAATCTCTCATGTCCCCTCCCCACCATCAGCCCAGCTCTGATCAGCCCCTATCGGAGCAGGCCAGCAGGACCTCACCCTGCACAAATTGTGCATCAGGTCTCTAGTTGTAAACATTGGCAGAGAATGAATTGGGCAGCTAAGCTGGAGTTACATACCTACTATAATTCAGATATTATATGCCAGGGGTCCAGTGCACACATTCATGAACTTTGACAGGAACTGTGGGCAGGAAGGCTGTGGTAGGCACAGGGGCAGGTCTCAGCCATCTTCCATGCTCCTGTCTGGCCCCTCCCGCTGAGGCCTCTGGTCCCCTGTCTGACTGCATCCCTGTTTCCACCGCCGCCTCTCCCATAAGCTGACAGTGCTGGCTCCACTCGCACCTGCTAATGGTTCAGAGCGATTGGGGCCAGCGCCAGCAGCTGGTGTGAGCAGTGGGTGAGAGCAGCGGCTACTATCCTGATTGCCCCTCAGGAGCAGGGGGAGGTGGAGAACCCCTCAGGGGCAATTGGAGCCGGCCCCACTCGCACCCGCTGACAGCGCCAAGTGATTGGGACTGGTACTAGGTGCCAGCAGTGGGTGCAAGCGGCGGCTCTGGTGGTAGTGGTGTAAGTGGAGCCAGCACCAGCAGTAAGTGCGAGTGCCAGGCGGGAGGTATAGCACGTGGGAGAAAAGAATTTTAAGTAACTACCAGAGGCTCACCCCGATGACAGCAACTGGTGCCCCACCTTGGTCTGGTGCTCCTGCTCACCTGCTCCATCATCTCACTACAGCCGATTCCTGCCATTTTCCATGCTCTGTCACCTGCTTCTGCTTCTGGTGCCCACCATGTTTCGTGCATGACCCTGATGGTCAGCACATGTCATAGCGACCAGTTCAGTCGTTCAGTTGTTCCACCATTTCGTCTATTTGCATATTAGCCTTTTATTATATAGGATGATATTTCTATATATAAAATGCTGATATGTGAAGTGTCTATCCTACCAGTAGCTATGATGTTCACTGACTACCAGGGTGCAGATGCTCAATGCAGGAGCTGCCGAGCTGCAGTGACTTGGCAGCAGTGGTTCTCAGGTGATGCACCCCAAAACCAAAGAGGAGGGAGCCCGATTCCTCACAGAGCCACGTGATTCTACCTTCAGCCATGGGTTATATTATTGCTGGGGCACTGTCAACCCCACATCTGGTTTACTGCACTCTTGGATTTTTGTTCCATACCCTGTACGACAGAAACTTTGCAGAGTGCCCTCTCGTCCTCCGGGACCCCTCAGGGGATTTTGGAGAGCTGATTTTGGCCCAATCCCCACACCCAGGCCAAGGTTCCCCACCTGCCGAAGGGACCCTGCTCACTCTGCAGATGCCACCGTAGGTGTGGCCAGCCAGGGAGAGACTGTAGGAGGTTGGCTCCATGGTGTGTCCAGCCTGTTTGCCCAGTCCTGCCCGCTGGCCACCTTCTAATTAATTTCCTTTTAACATGCACAAATCCATGCACCAGGTCATTAGTCTATACTAATAAAAGAGTAATATGCTAGCCCTAACCAGTCTGGCTCAGTAGATAGAGTGTCAGCCTGCGGACTGAAGAGTCCCAGGTTCGATTCTGGTCAAGAGTATATAAAACGTTTTTTTTTTAAAAAAGGATAACATGCTAATTAGACCAGATATCTTCTAGATATCCTTCCAGACAAAGCCATGGTGGTGGGGGCAGAGGCAGAGGCAGTCAGGTGAGCAGTTAGGAGCCAATGGTCACAGATTATGAGAGGATTGGGCCTAAACTGGCTGTTGGCCATCTCCTGAGGGGTCCTGGAATGGAGGGGGGTACAGGCCGGGTTGAGGGACCCTCTGCCCCCATGCACAAATTTCATGCACTAGGCCTATAGTCCTACCTAATAAAAGAGCAATATGCAAATTAGGTGTCACTCTGTGACAAAGATGGCCACCCCCATGGCCACAAGATGGCCGCTCCCAAAGCCACAAGATGGCAGGGCCCACTCGGGCTCAGCTCCACTACTGAAATGGCAGGTGGCAGGGGATGCAAGGAGCCCGAGGGGTAGAACAGGTGATCAGAGAGGCCTGGGGGTCCCCTGCCCAGGTCAGAGGCCTTCGCCAGAGGCTTCAGGCATGGGCAAGGGAGGAGCCGGTGATCAGAGGGCTATGAGGGTGCCCTACCTAGGCATTAGACCTGGGCCAGAGGACTCAGGCCTGGGCAGGGGCAAGGCCAGAGATTGCAGGGGCCTGGGCTCTGCAGAGCCAGCAATCAGAGGGGCAGGGGCGGAGACTGCGATCATAGGGGTTTGGGCACTAGTGGAGCCGGCAAAGCAGGGGTCTGGGGGTCCCCTGCCCAAGCTACAGCCTTGGCCAGAGGCTGCCAGTGGGGCAAGGGCAGAGCCGGTGATGGCAGGGGGCAGGATCAGAGCTGGTGACCACAGAGATCTGAGCTCTGTGAAGCCAGCGATCGGAGGAGTTTGGGAGTATTCTGCCCAGACCTGCAGCCTCAGGCAGAGACTGCAGGCCTGGGCAGGGGCAGAGCCAGTGATTGCAGGGGTCTGGTGGTGCCCTGACCAGGACTGCATCCTCAGCAAGAGGTTACAGGCCTGGGCAGGGGTGGAGCTGGGATTGGAGGGGCAGGCGTGGAGCCGTTGATCAGAGTGAACTACAGAGGAAACACCTTTTCTTACTGCTCATTGGCTAAGCTCCCTGTATGCCACTGGTAATATTCTTAGTAACTTGGATAAAAAGAATCCCTAAAGGTGATCTAGGGTTTTTCCACCACACTCCTGGAGAAAAAAAATGAAGGTCCACTGCTGGAGGGCTAAGAAATGTCATGTCCTACCCTAGCCGGTTTGGCTCAGCGCATAATGCCTCAGCCTGCTGACAGCAGGATCTGGGTTCAATTCTGACCAAGGGCATGTACCTAGATTGCAGGCTCCTCCCTGTCCGGGGCCCAGGTCAGGGTTCAAGCAGGAGGCAACCAATTAAAGTATTCCTCTCACTTTGATGTTTCTCTATGTTTTTCCCTTCTCTTCCACATTCTCTAAAAATCAATGGAAACATATCCTCAGGTAAGGATAAAATAAAAAGAAAGAAAGAAATATCAGATCCTATGAAAGACAGATCTTGAAAATGCCTAAAAAAAGTTATCATTTTTTCATGGTGAGGGGACTGGAGTCCATGTTGATAAAAACACCTTGGTGGCTGTGCAGTGGCTGCAGTAGCGGGGTGATGAGGCTGGTGGCTTCCCCTGATTAACCTGGTCACCTCCCACAAAGGGAGGCCAAACTGGGGCTTGGGCCCACTCCCCAAGGGGAGCAGGGAGTGGACCTAAGTCGTCAGTAGGATACCCCCTGAAGGTTCCCAATATGTGAGGGGGGTAGGCTAGGCTGAGGAACGCCCCCCCCCAATGCATGAATTTCGTGCACTGGACTCCTAGTTTAGATATAAAATAGTATATGTCAGGCTCTGTTCTATGCTCTTTAAATACAAATTGCATTTAATTCTCTGAACAACTCTACAAGCCAGTACTAGTATCTAAGTTTGTCAACTGAGGGAACTTAAACACAAAAAAAATCAAGGACTTCATCAAGATATGAAACAAAAATCTGAATTAGAACAGCTTTATTCAGGAGTCTGCAAAAAACAATTTTAGATAAGCCTCTGGGGATTACATTATCCATGCATAAATTTAGAAATTGGTTTTCACCGTTTTTAAATTATCCTTAATTTGTAATACATTAAAATTAAGTTAGCATTGCTCTGGCCAGTAGTCGGAAGGTTGTCCTGTGTACTGATGGGCCAAGGGTCCTATCCCCAGTCAGGGTGCATGCGGGAAGCAATTGATGATGTTTCTCTCTCTCCTTCTTGCTATCTCTCCTTCTCCCTTCCCCTCTCTTTAAAATCAGTAAAAATATATCCTCAGGTGAAAATTAAAAAACCTTAAGGTAATATGAAGATGGCAAGGTGACCCATCACAGAGCTATAGATCAATAGAAACTTGTAGATTCAGGGGTTATAACAATGGCGTGCACGTCCCCCTTAAAAAGAAGTGCCCAAATCTATCTCTGCCATGGACCTCTGTTTTTCTTTCATTTTAGTGGCATTTGGTACTGCTATAAGCCTCTCTTGAAGACCCACAGCAAATGAACCAATAGTAAAGGGAGTGAGTGCCAGAAGAAGCTGTTACTTGGCACTTTAAGCAAGTAGTCTTTATTATTTTCTACTGCTTTAACTGAAGCTCTTCTGATGAATTAGACACACACGTTTTCTATTGACTTCATTACCTGATCTATGCATTAGACTGACCAGAGAGCTCTTCTAGCAGATCCTTAGGAGTAAAGTAGTATAGTTTTAAAATATTAAGAAACAACAGAGAGATTTCCTCCTGAGTACTATCTAATCTAATAAAAGAGTAATATGCAAATTAACCATCACTCTGAGACACCTAAGCCATTCCCACCAGCCAAGCCACACCCACCAGCCAATCAGCCATACCCACCAGCCAATCAGAATGACTGTATGCAAATTGACCCAGCCAAAATGGTGGCCAGCAGCCACAGAGCTGGAATAAGCAGGAGGCTTGCCCTGGCGATGCAGGAAGCTAAGGTTCCTTTCTGCCTAGGCCAGCTGTGGCAACAAAGTTTCTACAACAAAGTTTCAATTATAGAAGACAAATAAACCCCAGACACCTGCTTCCAGCCTTGGGCTCAAGGAAGCACTGGGAGCTTGGGTTGTGAGAGGCAACCCAAACAGGGCTCCGGTTAAAGCAACAAAGTTTCAAATTACAGATACCAGTTTCCAGCCAGCTTCTCTGAAAACAGCCATCAGCCCCTCACTCAGGCTGGCCACACCCCAATAGGGTGAGGGTGCACACTGGGGGGCTTGGCCAGCCTGCAAACAGCCATCAGCCCCTCACCCAGGCTGGCCAGGCACACCAGCAGGTGGACATCCCCTGAGGGGTCCCAGACTGCAAGAAGGCACAGGTCGGGTTGAGAGACCCACCCGAGTGCACAAATTTTTGTGCACCGGGCCCCTAGTTATATATAAAAGTCATGTAGAATCCAGAGTTATATTCAAATTAGATGTCTAATTATGTTAGATATAATCATTTCATAATAATCAACAACAATTGCACCTTTTCTTCAGGGAAAATAATGTTCAAAATCAAATGGTGATGTTAGTTCAGAAATACCAATTAGAACCATAAGTTTCAAACAAGCTGATGAAACAACAAAAAACATAAAAAGAGCTATTTTAATTCTTAAGTTGCAGGGTTCAGGATATATGATATAATGCAGACATTTACAGAGGGTGCCAATTACTGCAAATTCCAATTCCTTAGTGAAATGTATGAAGCCTGAAAGAACTTGCAATAAGGTTTGCTTTTGTATTATCTCTTTCTCCCATGTCTTTAGATTAAACTGAATGAAAGAAGGATAATGAATAAAATTAATGCAGAAGTGCTTTGGAAAATAAGTCAAGAGACTAGTTTCACATAATACATTCAGATATAATTAGGCTTCGCCATTCATCATAATAATGAAAATGTACCTGGGCACCAGTTTGGTGACACAATTTTATGCATTATTTGGGCAAATGGATAAAGCCTTTGATTGGAAAGAGTAGATTAATTCTACTCATATTGCATTGTTCCTTGAACCTTTTATATGGCCCAGTACACGAAATTCATGCACATTAAGAGGGGATTAATTAGAGGAAATATTTTAATATTGCTATTTGCCCTTTCTCTATAATAGAAGTGTCAGAGATGAAAGAAAATTAGTAAAACGTATATGAAAATCTTCCTCCTATCAGAGTCTGGGGTGCACCATGCAACCCAGAGTCAAGTCTTCAACCACCCATGTGCACCTCAAAATTGCTCGAGACCCAAACCTGGCTGCCCTCCCTTCATTGGGCTAGATCCACACCCAGCCAGTCCCACCCTGTCAAGTCCTGCCAGGTGGGGGGTGCAGCCTCAGGTCTTCTGAGTACCAGGGCACAGGGGGTGTGGCCTGAGGTCCCCTGTCAAACCCCACTGGGCAGAGGGAGTGACCTGTGATCCCCTAGCCTGGTGCTGGGGTAGGGGGCACAGCCTGAGGTCCCCTGGCCCAGCACCAGGGTGGGGGACACACCTTGAGGGCCCCCGTCAAGTCCCGCTGCGTGGGGGGCACAGCCTCAGGTCCCCTGGCTTGGAGCCAGGGCAGGGGCATGGCCTGAGGTCCCTGGCCTGTCACCAGGGAAGAAGGTGCAGCCTGAGGTCCTCTGGCCTGGTGCCAGGGTGAGGGGAGCAGCCTGAGGTCCCACAGTCCAGCACTGGGGTGGGGGGTGAAACTTGACATCCCTGTCAAGCCCCGCCAGGTAGGGGGCGCAGCACCAGGTCCCCCGCCCTGGAACCAAGGTGGGGACATGGTCTCAGGTCCCCTGGCCCGGTATCAAGGTTGGGGTGTAGCCTGAGGTCCCCAGCCTGGCACCAGGGCAAGGGGCATGGCCTAAGGTCCCCCTCAAGCCCTGTGGGTGGAAGGCACAGCCTGAGGTTCCCTGTCAAGCCCCATGCAGGAGGGGGGGGGGGTGCGCATAGCCTCAGGTCCTTGCTGATTGCTCCTTAAAGCTCGTTATGGGAACTTAACCTCAGCTGTGGGTGCAAATTGACCGAAGTGATGGTCAATTTGCATATTCCCTCTTTATTTTATAGGATATTTGTTCTTAATTATAGGTATTTTTTGCAAATCTTGTCTAATAAAAGATTAATATGCAAATTGATCATACAAGATGGCTTCCCCCATGTGGTCAAAGATGGCCACCACAAGATGGCCAGCAAGGGAGGGCAGTTGGGAGGGACCAGGCCTGCAGGGGAGGGCAGTTGGGGGGGACCAGGCCTGCAGGGGAGGGCAGTTGGGGGGGGACCAGGCCAGCAGGGGAGGGCAGTTAGGGGCAATCAGGCCAGCAGGGGAA
>PVJC01027425.1:0-23285 GCA_004026665.1 Murina feae
AGGTCAGGGCAGGCTGGGCTAGCCTGCGGGAGGGTAACTGACGGATCCCACAGAACTCCCCAGCAGCTGTCCTGGAGCCTTGGTGAGGAGCCTCCAGCTGGCAGGGCGGTCCCTCTCCACACAAAGGACCTGGCCTGCTTCTGACCTGACACTTACTTCCAGGCGAGGCCAGTGGACTAGGTGTAGGCCTGGGCACTGGGCCTGCCCCCAAAGGCAGTGCGCAGGAGGGGCTGGCTGAGCAGCGTGGACTTCAGGAGCAGACAGTTGAGTTAGTCAGATGCCTCAGAGCGTGTCGCGCTGCCACGCTCATTTACCTAGCACAGACCCCTGCTTTTATGTATCTTCTTTTTGCCCCTGTACATCCCCATTCCATTCTCTCCCCCACCCTATTCCGGCACCTACTCTAACGGATACCCTTTGAAAGATATATGGTGTTTTTTGGCTTTATATGATAGATGGTATACATGTGTTTTTAATTTATCAGGATAGTAATTTAATATAAAGCCATAGATCTTATTCTCTCTTCACTCAACACTGTTTTAAAGATCTGTCCGTGTGCCGTATGTTAATGTGGTCCATTGGTTCTGACTACTACAAGACATCCCATCACACGTTTCCACCGCCGTCATATGTATCCGTGTCATATGTACCCGGCACCATCCTGCTTCTCTCTTCCCTTTGTGAGGGATGCCACTACAAATGCAGCCATGACGGACAGCCTCAATCATGCTCTGTCGTGAGCCTGTACAAGAGTTTCTGTGGGGTGAAGACCTGGAGGATTTCTAGGTCAGAGGGTCTGTACAGACTTCATTTCTCTAAGCACTGACAGATAACCCTCCAGCATGACAGTCACTCGCGGTCCCACCAGCAGTGCATGACAGTCCCCACTTCTTCACGTCGACAGCATTTGGTTTTATTCAACTTTGTCAGGTTTGCCGATATCTTAGGTGTGAAGTGATGCTGCTTGCATTTCTCTAATAACTGAGGGGGGTTGATTACCCTTCATCTTCTTGTTAATCAGTAGAGATTTCCTTCCTGTGAATTGCTTACCCATACATCTGACTTTTCCCTGTTTTTCTTCTTGAGATCATCTTTAAGAGTTCCTTACTTCGTTTAATAACAGTGAACACAGACACATACCTAATGAAAGCCGCGCGTAACTTAAATATTGCTTATTTGTTTCCCTGAAAAGTCTGGTTTAACTTTTCACTTTTTAAAATGAAAAATCGAGCAGATTGGCTTTGAAGCAAATGTGCCCGCAAAAGTATACCTTCAGTTCCTTGTCTAGCTTTGTCATAGACAGGAGGAGAGGAAAAAGAGATTGAAGGATGAAAAGAATGAAGAGGAAAAAAAAAAAAAACAAACTCCAAAAGAATCTAAAAGGATAATTCAGAAATGATCAGGGGAGGAGCCAGAGAGAGAGACAGAGAGAAGGAGAAAAGAAGGCGGAGGTGGAGGAGAGAAGGAAAATATAGAAAATGAAGACAGAGAGCAAACTGAATGCGTTTTGAGGCCGTTTGGAACCCTCGGCCCCACGGAGTGACCTCCGCATCTCCTCAGCCTTCACCGCTTCCACGGCTTCTCTCCAGAGTCCTCCGGGTTGATGACTCCAGAGGAACACGGATCTGGCCCAGTAGCCTGTGTGCGCTGAATCCCACTTCGTGGGCACCATGGTCAGGGCTCAGGCCCACTGCTCCCCATTCCTCTGTGTCCTGCCTGGCGCTTTCCCATGTCTGGCCCGTGTGTTATTCTCTAGCGGGTGTGGGAAAGGAACTCGCTCCCTCACCGCCTGGGACCTTCCTGCCAGGACACAATTTGTAGCCATTTGCTGAGCGGATGAGCCAGCGCTCTGGCCACAGCCACCTTGGCAGCACACATCACAGGGTGATGACTCACCAGCAGCCGCGCTCCCAGCTTCTCAGGGCGATGTCTCCTGAGACAGCTCGGGGTACCAGCTTTTGGGCTCAGCCCGCAGGGCCAGATGGCTCCCTCCCCCGGATCAAGGCTGCGGAATGAAAGCCCATGAGAAGGCGAATGCCGTGGGCCGTGTTTCACGTGGATGCGTTTGACTCGCCAGTGATCTGAGCTGCGCGGGGAGCGCCGTGTCTGGGAGCCGCGTGGCGAGTGTCTGGGAGGCGGCGCAAATTCCAGCAGCGTTTGTTCTGGAGTTTAGGTCACGGTCGCCTCTGCCAAGGGAAATAAGGTGCTTTTATTCTTCCAGCGCCATGTGTGCTGCTTGCCTGTCGGGAGGGGCTCAAGGCTTTCTGGAGCCTCGGCCAAAGGTGGGAGGCCCAGGAGAGGGCAGGGCGCTTCCCTGGTGTCGGGTGCATAGCTCAGAACAGAGCTTGTGTTTCTCCGTGACGGTGGGTTACCCTTCCTCACTGCACGTTCTAGAGACTGTGCAGGGAGTGGGGGCGGGGGGCCTCCACAGTCCTCACAGAGGCACCCCTGCTGCTCCCTAAATCACGTTCCTTTCTTACGCGAGTCCAGCAGCACTGTTGCAAATATCAGTGAGGCCTTCCTGTGAATTGCTTAGAGGGTTAGATGGTAGCTGAGGCGCTGGGGGACACCCCGCTAGTGAGTCCTGGTTTGCTTCCTTCCTGCTCCTCAGAACTGAAGGAGTGAGAAGGGCAGGAGGACTCCTGTTTGGAGTTTGCTTCTCATGGTCCCACGGAGGAGGCAGCGAGAGCTCAGCAAGCCTGTTCGTAGCCATGGGGACAGCGTTCCTTTCTGTTAAATGAAATACAGGAAGCTCCACTCCCTCGTTCTGAGACCCGGGGAGTTTAATAGGTTAATTTTTCTCCCCTTTACTCTCCCCACCCCAACTCTGGTTTTTTTCCCCAACAAAGAGCTACAACAACATCCACCTCCCAGTTGCTAAGTGCCGAGGAGGGCATTGCCCTGTCCTCAGTGCCATGGGGCAAGGGTTGGTGTTGTGCCTTCTGCCCTCCAAGACTCAGTGGCCCAGGATGGGGCGGAGTGGAGCCGTCTGACAGGAAAGCAGCACAGGGGGGGAGGAACCCAGAGTGTTTTCAAGTGGGCCTGACCGCTCACGTCAGTGTCACCTCGTGGCGGGGAGATGTGACAACCAAGAGTCCTGGGTCCACTCCAACCCGACTGTGCTAGATGGTTTACCAAAATGGCTGCAACGAACCCTCCCGCCCCCAAGCCCCTTGGCAAGGTGACGTGGCAGCTTACATTGTTACCTTCTCTTGGACCCCTGGGACTCCAAGATGTAAAGAAGCCAACTGGGGAGTGAAAGGTCATCTGGAGGCCAACGAGGGGACCCCGGCCAAGAGCCAGCACCGAGCCCAGGCATGTGACCCTTCAGTCCCAGTGGACTCACCATGTGGCAGCGACAGCATGGATAAGGCCAGGCAAGTCTCGCAGATGAGCCACGAGAAGGAATCCATCATGGCTGCGAGCCTCTAAGTTCTGGGTGGTTTATGACATAGGAAGATCTAACAGCAACACTTACTGAATGAAATCTGTAGCTGTGCCTGCCATCCACCCATTCTTTCTTTGTCCTGAAATAATATGCCGGCTTTCTTTGGAGAGCTGACCCTCAGTGGGACTGACCATCATTGGGTCCCCAGCCCACTATCCTAGGCAGTCACACAGAGCATTCGATCCTGGAGGGTGCAGAGATGGGGCAAACTGGGCCCATTGGCAGGTTCCCGGAGCTATGTGAGTGCTCTAGGAGACTCGTGCTTCCTTTGGGATCTCATACTGTAAAGATCACAAAATCGCCAGTCCAACTTCCCACGACGCAAAAGACCTGAACAGAAAAATGTAGAGAGTGACAGAACCTGCCAACACCAATACAAGAAATCCCAGACCCCCCAGTTATTCTGAGTTGAGTTTCGGTCTCTCACCTAATAAATGCATTAGCCACACCCTGTTTCCTGGGGTGGCTGTTAATGCTTGTATAACTCCCATTCTTCTTCTTCCTGGGGCTTGTCTTTGGCCCTCAAGGTAGATTGCATTCTTGCTCCTAAGTCTTTACTCCATCCGGATGCTAGGATTATACAACCACACTGATGTGGCTTTGCAACCCCTCCAGTTACAGTGGGCAGAGTACAGTGCCATTAATGATGCTTGGCTACACGACTTACTTTGGCCAATGGAAAGTCAGCAGAGGTGATGTGAATAGAGCCTTTCAATATGCTTGTGTGGCTTGCATTGGCCTCCTGCTCTCTTACTGGTTGCTTGGAGAAGAATGTGTGCTGATAGCTGCTGGTCTCAGAAGGCAGAGTTAGGTGGTACAGCCCTGAAACCAACTTGCTGCCTGGAGCCAAGTTCAGCTGCATAAAAATAAATGATTGTTACCATAAGCCATGGAGACTTGGGGGGTTGTTTGTTATGCAGCAGTATTGGCATAAACCTGACTGATACAAGGCTGGAGTCAGGGAAGCCCACAATATCAACCAGATTCCCTGCTTCCCCCTTTCCCTCAGCTCTCTATTTCCCCATAACACCTGGTATACGTGTCTTTTCTGGCACTCATTATAGTGTATGGGATTAGTTGTGTCTCTGTTCAGCTCTCTAGATAGCCTGTGAGATCCTCAAGGGTCTGGCACAGTGCCTAACCCATAGTGGATGCTTAATCTGGGCTTGATCAATGACTGATTGACTAACTGAATGTATGCCTCATTTGGTTCTTCTGCTTGTTGATGGAGCTGGGGGTGGGGTCCTCTCCAGCAACATCTTTATTTCTCTTCACATAAAGGCCAACCTTGAGGGAGAAATAAAACAGCAGTGAGCACAGACATTCTATTCTAAACATAAAATTTGATGTCATGTCTCTGTTTGGGCAAATTACTTATCAGTTTCTAATCAACATATCAGCTCTATGTCAAGGGACTGCAGAGAGGAGAAATAATAATAATGGTAAACGTCTGTAGCTCTCGCTATGTGCATGCATGTTACACATATTAACCACTTTGACTCTGGAGACTGCCCTGTGAGTTAAGTATCTCGTTATTAATATTGTTTCTAGTTTATCAGGGAGGGAACTGGGCGCACAGAGGTGTAGTGACTCCACCAGTTACATAGCAGCAAGTGGCAGAGTTGTGATTTGGACCCAGGGAGTCTGGCCTCAGTCTTGGCTCTCAAATGCCATATGCAAAAGTACCACACATAGCAGTAATAGATTTATCAAAAACAAGACCCACATGCTGGCCGGTAAAGGCTATTTTCAAATATCCCAATGTAATATCACAAAGGTTTAATCAACTCATATCTGTGTGATGAAAAATATGGGTTTGAAAAATGGTGCCTGTGAAGTTTCCGGCTGTCGCAATGATGGAACGGAATCTCCCGCACAGCCGATCTGATTGTCTCTAGAAATCATCACTCATTAAGGCATTGGGAGAAAAATGAATCGACCCCAGAGGCCACATGGAGTGGCCGCTCCGGGGTGAGCTGCTCTAGGACAGAGCAGAACTTAGGCCCCAGGCAGCCGGGGAAGCCAAAGAGAATTCCATTTAACGTGAAACATAAACACCATCTAAAAGGCAGGATGTGCAGAAAAATATAAATTTGACCCTTGTCTGGTGAGCCAGAAATCCAGTGGCCTTAGGATTCACGTCCACACACCTTTAACTCCCCGGCATTGCGGATGAAATAGGCTTCTTCCTTAAAGGATGGTGCCACGCGGATGTGATGTGTCGGCAGTAGGGACCAGAGGACAGAGGGTGCCGTCATAGTGGGAGCCGCAACTGTTTGTGTCTGTGGACATGGCCACACGATGCACTCCAACTCCTCAACACACAGCCACAGCAGATGACAAGTTGCTCTGCTGTGCGTGGCTGCCCGTCCATTGGGCCATAGTGATGAAACCCTGACTCCAGGTCTGGTCGCTCCCTTCTGCAGAGGGCTCCTGAGCGTCCCAGAGGCACAGTGTTTCCATGGGGCTCAGGAAGGGAGCCAGCAGGACCCCCTCATTGGAGCAGATGCGCGCGGAGAGAGTGGAGGGAGCCACAGTCACACCACAGCGTGAGTTGGCAAATGGGCATTCTGGTCCTTCGCCTAGATTTCCAGGGGCCGTAGGGCCCTGCTGCTCAGTCAAGCCTCGAGCCAGGCTTTCTGAAAGCACAGGCTCGGCTCCAGCTTGCCAGATCACCACCTCTGCACGGGATTTTGTCGTCGTGGATGTTTTACAAGGCGGATGGATGTCTTGCTCTCCATCTCCTGGTGGCTGCCAGCCTCACAGGTCAAAGAGAGCTCCCTCCTCCATCCGGGGCTGGGCACGGCATCCAGCCACCTCGCCCCTTCCAGCCTCATCTAGAAAGAAAGCTTCCAGAACACTCCGCACAAGAGTGCGAGGCTGACTTGGGGGCACACGTTGCGCAGCTCAGCCGCCAGCCGGTGAACACTAATTGAGCGTATGACATGGATTAGTTCCCATCGCCCGTGATGTCAGGGCTCCCACACCTCCTCGCACAGTTTGTGTTTTCATCTCTCCGCCACCGCAGGGTCCTTCTCCAGCCAGCACGGGGGCTCTTTTGTGTAGCATAGTCCGCAAGCTACTGGAGCCCCCCCAGTCGCCCCTGCTCCTTCAGCCGGGAGACCCTCATTAACCATGATGAGCAGCAGTCGAGTGTGAAAGCCCGGCCGCTTGGCCTCAGGACCATCCTGAGGGGGACACTCGGAGCCCCGCGGGAGCAGGCGAGTATCCTCTGCAGGGACCTCGCTGGCAGTCGTGTCTTCCCGGCACCTCCTTTCCCTGCCTCTCCACTCCCTCCCCAATGTCCCCTGGCGGCCTGTCCTTCATTAGTCACCCCCACGTGAAGCCTCCTCACAGGATGTGCTCCTGGGGCTCTTGGTCTAGAACAATCGGCATTCTGCATGAGAGCGATGTGGCAGGTCCCCTCTCCCCACCCCCCATGAAGGCCCGTGGCTTGGGCGGGTCTTCCGTCCCCACCACGGACACCAAGCGGGTGTGATGACGGGTGATCCGCTGAGATGTGGGAAGGACAGTTCAGTTTGTTCATTGCAAGTTTTGCTGATTGCGCCCTTTAATATTTTCTAGTTTTGTGCGTGTTTCATCATGAAGACAATTTGAAGACAATGATAGAAATGAAAATGGAGTCGTTTTAACCTAACTATGTGCTGAGCGCTCAATACGTGTTTATTAGTATGGAACTAGAAATGAAATATTTGAACACAGAAGCGGCTGACCTGGTGGTGGAGGTTTCCTGTGTCCCTAGGAGAAGAGGAGGTTGAGCTGCGCAGGTCTTTCCCGTTCAAAACAAGCCCCGCCCCGCTCGCTTTTCCTTCCCCTTCATCTCGCTGCCCCCACATCGTTTCTTTGCCTTTCTTTGAGCTCCCGCCAAGTTCCACAGGCCTGGCCTGGTTAATTGTAAGGCCCGATATCCCTATAATTGCAGGGTAAGTATTTTTGTGCAGATCACAAGCCTGACCTCCTTTGTTATTTAGTTTGAGCTGAATTCTCTGTGGGCAAAGGGAGAGGCATGAAATAAGTAAATATTTAATTCAGGAGAAGCCCGCGGCTTCCCCATGGTCCCGTGTTCGCTCGGCCTTGGCCCACATCTGGCCGCGGTTTCCCTGGGGCTCCGGGCTGTGCCCTGCGATGAAGGGCTGGCTCCCCAGGAGCTCTGCGCCTTGAAGAGGGCTGGGAGCGCGTGGGCCAGTGGGCACCTAGGAAATGACTGCACAGCAAATTGAAATCAATGAACAGAAATAAATGCTTCAACATTTGCAGGTACTCTTCACAGACACATTAATGATGCTGCTGCCATCAGCAGCTCCTGAAAATTCCTCTCTCTCTCTCTCTCTCTCTCTCTCTCTCTCTCTCTCGTGCGCGCGCCACTGGAGACTCCTGGGCTGGGACAGGTGCCGAGGTTAAGGACTGAGGTGGGAAAGGACAGCAGGGGAAGAGAGGCAGGTGCAGGCAGGAGGATTCTCAGGCAGAGGCAGGAGGCTGCAGGTAGGACCTACTTGGTGATACGGGAAGTGGTGAGCATCAGAGCTGTAAGAGGCAGGACAGAACTAGGTGATATGCAGAGGCAGCTGGTGTTTGGGAAAACACATTCCGCCCCTGCTCTGCGATGCTGTGGGCAGCCACCTTCACTCGATACGCTCAGGGTGTGAGTTTTCTAGCCACTGTGTCCTCTCTGACCAATAGTTCCAATGGGAGGATGAGGGCTGGGAAGCTTTTCGGAGCCTCAGGTTCACCTGGCCCTCAGTTGTAACGTGCCTGCACCAACTGACACCTTAGCATTTAGACTACAAAACACAGAAATTAATGAGACTGAGAAATGACATATAACCAAAGGTGTGAACACTGTTGCAATTTAAAGACTGTATTAACATTCCATTACACAGTAAGGTCCTGGATGTCAGAGAACTTGTTTTAAATGAATTCTCTTCGTTACTAGACAGTAGAGGAAGGTCCAAAATTTTATTAAATGATAGCAGTGACAGGAAAGATATTTGAGCACTTAAGATATAAAATGATTTAAAGAACTTTAGATGAAGTCCTTATTCAGTAGAATTATCTCCAAGCAAAAATGCCTCAATTTTGTGGAATTTTTGACAAATTCCGTGAAGTGAATATTTATTTGTCCACCCGTCTATCCATGTAACACAGGCCAGGTGCTGTGCAAGCCACGGGAGATGAACAGAGAGTAAGACATTCTTCCAGTCAGGGAGTTCAGGTTGTAGTGGAACAACTTTGGATTATGCATTGAATTCAAACCCAAGCACCTTTTGGCTGCATACACGAACTGTTTATTAAAGCCAACCCAGTGCTGAGTGCTCCAGTGGATGAGAGAAGACCTTAGAGGACAAGCCACTCCAAGCAAGATGAGCAACTTGTGTTGCCTGATTTTCTCCTCCTGAATTTCCCCCCCAGCCATCTATACTAATAAAAGGGTAATATGCTAATTAGACCGGATGTCTTCCGGATGTCTTTCCTGACAAAGCTGGGGTCTGGGGGAAGCCATCCCGGGTCCCAGGTGCCTGTGGGCGGTGAGAGGAGGAAAGCCTGGGTCCTGGGTGCCGGAAGGAAGCCGGTGCTGACAGCTGGGGGAAGGAAGGCCTACTCTTGCACGAATTTTTGTGCATCGGGCCTCTTGTGTTTTTATACTTATTTCCATCAGACCCAGTCTCCAGAAGTTCACTATTCTCCTGTTTCTCCAGACCTATTGTGGACACAGCCCTTTCTCTTTCCTCCTTGACAAAGTGGGCACACAACCACAAAAGCTAAGGAAAAAAAGAAATTCTAAAATGTAAATATTAAAAACCACAAAAAACTATCTACTCATGGAGTAAGATTTCCCTGTCTCAAGAATTCTAGTAAGGGATTCTGAACTGCTCGGCACACAGCCTGTTAGTGTAAGGTCATATCACTCTAGGTGCTTTCCGATGGCCAGTATAGGTGGGCTGCCTGGCTTCTTTTCCTTTCCACTCCTGTCTTCTTGTCCTTATAATCTCTTGGCTTGGTCACATGTATCAGTCAGCATTTGCTGTGTAAGAAGCAGCCACACAATCTCAGTGGCACTATCAGAAGCATTTCTTTCTCTCACATATGTGAGTTGACTGGTGTGCCTCTAGTGTTAATCTAGACTGGACTAGCTGGGCTGGGCTCTCGCTGCAAATTGGGTCTAGATGTGCTTTACATGTTTCCTATGCTCCTTGGGCCAGTGGAACACATTCTTCCACCGGCAACGGTAGAGGCACAAGGAGGAAAACAGGCACAAGTGAGGCCTCTGAAGGCCTAGGCTCAGAACCAACACATTGTTACTTCCAGTTACATCCCACTGACCAAAGCAAGTCATATAGCCAAGTCCAAAGTCAAGTTAGGGGTAATAAGATAGACTGCAGAATTATATGACAAAAGGCATGGATACAGGAAAGGGGGAAACATTGAGTCTAAGAATTTATTTTACCACAAGGAGAAATAGAAAATTTCAAAAGTGACTATATAATACATGCGTTTTTCTAATGCCACAACTCCAAGTGTAGGTGATTAGTTATGTCCTGTTTTATTTCATTTTCGTCTTTATTGAGCTATAATTGACAAATAAGATAGTGAGATAATTTGAGTGCGCAATGTGATGGTTTGCTACATGTGTAACATTGTGAAGAGCTTCCTCCCACTGAGTTCAGTCACTGCTATGACCCATTTTTTTAAAAAAAGCAACCACTGAGGTGTAAGTGAGTGACTCGGCCCCAGTTTCCCAATCTCTCCGGGCGCACAGCATCATGGTCCAGGAGTGAGTGCCGGACCTGTCCTCTCAGCCTCCTTCCTGAGCAGATCCAGACCCCCTTTCCCATTCCCAATGGCTTCCCTGGCCCCAGGGCACTTTCCGTTCTGAGTGGGCCGGCTCCAGGCTCCTTTGCATGGCTGGAGTAAGTGCTGAATGTCTGTTGAACCCTAGGAGAGCTCAGCCCTGCAGGCCTTGGTTGCTTGGCTCTCTTCTCTCCTGTAGCATCTTGTGTAGCTCCCCCCATAGGAATTGTTTGCAAAGCTCCGACATTATTATCCATAATGGATAAAGCCCTCAAACATTTATTGATTGGCATTAATACAACATGTAGTAAAATGGAGGGTCATTCTGTCACATGGGTTGAAATGTTCGGGGCATAAATTAGCTTTATAACTATCCGGCAAAAGCTCGTTAACGTTACAGTGCCTTTCATCAGCCTCTGGGCTCTGTGGTTTGGGGTCTTCACTTCTACTTGAGGCCTTTTCATGTCATCTACATGTATTTGTGTAAAACGGTTGCCCTTCGAGTTTACTTTTACTTGTTTATCAGTGAAGGGAAAATCACAGCTTTTAGCATTGGCGTTGGATTGTCGATGAGAGATTGAATTGTTATATCACAAGTAGAACACCTTCCTTTCAAAATACTCGATTTTATTTTTGTCATCCTCTATATGGATATAATTTAAACAGTAAAATAGTTCTAGAGGCTTTTTATGCACAAACAAGTCTGGCAAACCTCTCCCCCTCCTCCTTCATCTCCTTTGGATATGTCTTTGGATATGTACCTCTCTAACTTTGCTGTACTTATTCTGCTACTTCATGATTTTTTAGTTTTCGGCATTATCTTTTCATTCGTATTGACTTTCTATGGTGGAAAAGGAGTATTTAGTTCTCTTTCACTACCATCACCTATATTCACTCTCCTTTGTGTCACTCTCAAAATTATAGTTTAGGTTAGATCCATATTAAGCATCCACATGATTATGACTATGAAAATAATATTCACAGCTGAGCCATGTAGAATACTGTCTGCTGACCCATGACTATCCGTTCATATTAAATTACTCAGCGTTTTCAGATCTTTCTCTTGAGCAGGCCATAATCCCCAAACTAAGGCACTCCAGTTTCCTACCTGGGGGTAGATAAGTCTGCATGCCATGTTTCTGAGGAAAACAGCTCTCTCTGATATTTAGAATAGTGACTTCACTTAACGTCTTTTCCAGATGGTCCCCATCCCGTCATCTCTAATCTGTCTGGTAACTTTCTATCCAGACAACTTCATTGTTATGCTCTTTAGAGGATATTCATCCACTGGGAGCGTCAGTTGCCTGTAGAAAGGAGAGCAGAGGACCCAGAGTGGTCTTCTAAACAGACGTTCAACCAATTCTCTCTTTGGCCCCACATTTGCCTCTGTTTCTAGAGGCATCTGGTAGCATCCATTTCTTGATATTTGGGCAGATACACATGAAGTTCTAGAATCTTCCCAACCCTACTGCCTGCTTAGTATTTACTTTCTCAAGTTTGCTAAGTTAGTTACCACCAGTTCAGATGCTTTCTAAAACCTACCTCTCATTTTCTCTGCTTTCGTGGCTTTGTCTTCTAAAAATTCATTTTCTGTTGTTGAGTGATGCTTCAAGAGAAAGCAGAGGCAAATGTGTGTGTTCAGCCCGCCATCTTTCAGCAGAAGTCTCCACTGGACTTCTATTTTAGGTGCGAAGGTGGACTTAGAAATTCTACCTTGAATGCCTCTAGTCAAATTGCCCCTCTGTCTGACTGTCTTACTTCCGTTAGATCGTAAATATTTTTTACTCTCTAATTTAGTTATTATTATCCAGAGATAGGGCATTGCTAATGGTCCTGAAAGTACTCATGTAGAAGTTAATGAAAGGAAGGAAGGAAGGATAGAAGAAAGGGAGGAAGGGATAAAGGAAGACTATAAGGTCCTGAAGTGGAAAAAATTATGCCAGATAAATAAGACAAATGGTGACTATTTGATGAATTAGTTGGGCCTCGAGCAGTGCACTGATGCCTTACTTTTCACAACTCTGAGTGGCCAGCACATTAAGAGAGTCAGATATCCCCCCAAATCCTACTTTTACCTCCTCGATTTCTGCTGGTTTGCTGAGAAGCGAATTTCTCCAAAGCCCAGTTTCCTATGGCTATATTAATGTGAAATGTAATAATACATAACTGTAAACTAGTTTATGTGATTCCCAAATGAATGAGTAGGGGGAAGGTAATTTATTATCAATTTGCATCAAATTTCAGTTAATGTAAAAAACGCAAAGCTTATTTTAATATACTTATTTCTGGGAAAGGCTTTCCATTAAACAGAGTGTCAAGTGGGGGTAACAATTTGCCTGGGGAAGAGTCCTTATGGTTTTGATGTCTGGGCACCCTGGGAGAAACCACAGGCTTTTGGAAAGCTTTTTGGCTAGGCCCCAGGTTCAATGCACAGTGAGAAGTTGAATTTTTCAACTTCCCTGCTGGCTGTTAAAACATCATGATGAATGATGGCAATATATCCGGTGGTCTCTTCTTGGATGACATGAGGACTAGGGCAAGGACTAAGAGAAGGGGTCAAGCTTTGGAGGAAGCAGGTATGTAGCCATGAGATACAGTAAGGGTTGGTAAACTGTGGCCCAAGGGTCAAATCCTGCTCACCGGTTGCTTTTATAAATTATGTTTTATTGGAACATGGCCACGCCCATCCCTTTACTTATTGTCTGTGGTGCCATGCTACAGTGGGAGAGTTCAGTAGTTGTAACAGAGGCCTTATGGCCTGCAAAGCAAAACTACTATCTGGCCCTTTACAGAAGAAAGCTTGCAGACTGCCTGCAAGATGGCTCTGCACCCGTATGAACGTAGCTCATCTGCAAGTGACAGAATGTTCCCGTAAGCTATCTTCTATAATAATAAAAGCATAATAAGCTACTTAGACCAGACAGCTGAACGACCTTCCAGATGTCATTCTGGACATCCTTTGGATGAAGCCGCAGTGGTGGGGACCGAGGCAGAGGTGGTTAGGGGCAATCAGGCAGGCAGGTAGAGTGGTTAGGGGAAATCAGGCAAGCAGGTGAGTGATTAGGGGTGGTCAGGAAGGCAGGTGAAGCAGTTAGGGGCGATCAGGCAGGCAGGCAGGCAGGTGAGCAGTTAGGAGCCAGAAGTCCAGGATTGTGAGAGGGATGTCCAACTGCTGGTTTAGGCCCGATCCCAGCTTAAACTGGCAGTCAGACATCCCCCAAAGGGTCCTGGATTGTGAGAGGGTGAAGGCGGGGCTGAGGGGACTCCACTCCCCCCATGCACAAATTTCATGCGCCAGGCCTCTAGTTGATATATAATGAAACACCCTAAAACTTGCAATAATTATTTATTTATCTCATGAGTCTGCAATTTGAGCAGAACTTGATGGGGAAGCTCATCTCTGCTTCATGTGACAGCTGGCACTACTCAGCTTGGAACTGGACGATCCACTTTCAAGATGGCTTACTCCAGTGGCTGGCAAGTTACTGTTGGCTGCCAGCTAGAACTTAGCCAGTCTGGGGACCAGGGTTCTTGTTTCCTCTCCATGTAGGCCTCTCCACAGGCTGCTCAGATTTCCTCATTGCCTCAGGCCTGTGTTGTAAGGGCAAGTGTCCCAAGAGACAGGAATGAGAAGACGGCCTGTTTCTTAAGTCCTGGACCTAGAAACTGCACAGACTTCCACCATATTCTATTGGTCAAGTGGTCACAGAGCCCAGGTTCAAGAGAAGACATAGACTGCACCTCTCAATGGTGGCGATGTCAAAAAATGGGGGGAAGGTATGTTTTAAAACTGCCATACAGCATATCTACCTGTGTGGCCTAAGCAACACAAACTTTTATTTAATCTCACATGCCAAGCAACACAAACTTTTATTTAATCTCACATGCCAAGAAATCTGGAGCTAGCTGTTCAGAAGGTTGGTAAAGCTGTCCAATAATTTTATCAAAGGATATTCTTATTTATTCTTTTGCTCTGCAATTGTTAGCATGTTTCTTTCAACCTTTAAATCTATCAGCTCATGGTTATAGGATGGTAATTGCAGCACCAACCTTTATGTCCCACATAGTGAGTGGTGTCCTAATCAGGTAAGGAGAGTGATCAGAAAGAAAACTTCCTGAAATGTTTTCCTTCATATCAGGAAGCAACTGGCAGACTTCTAGTTAGGTCTCTTATTTGGAACTAGTGGCCCAGTGCATGGATTCATGCGCCTTGAAAGGAATTGTGGGCTGCGGTGGGCACAGGGGCGAGTCTTGGCCATCCTCCATGCTCCCGTCCGGCTCCTCCAGCCATGGCCCCTGGTCCCCTGTCTGCTGGCAGCCCCACTCCCACCATCATGACTGTGTTGACAGCTCCAGCCCTGCTTGCGTGGTGTGGAGCGATTGGAGCTGGCACCATCAGCGGGTGTGAGCAGCAGCTGCTGGCCCCTATAACCCCTCAGGAGCAGGAGGAGGTGGAGAAGCCCTGAGGGGTGATTGGGGTCGGCAGCCACCACTCGCACCCGCTGACAGCACCAAGCGATTGAGACTGGCGCTGGGTGCTGGCAGCAGGTGCGAGCAGTGGCTCCAGTACTGGCAGTGGGTGCAATCCTAGCAGCAGGTGCAAGTGCTGGGCAGGGCCACTGTGCAAGGCAGCAAAGAATTTTCAGTAACCACCAGAGGCTCGCCCCGATGACAGCACTGGTGCCTGCTGTCCAGGCTATGCTGTCCAGACTTGGTCTGGCACCCCCACTCACCTACTCCACCATCCTGCCATGGCCGATGCCCACCATGTTCCACGTGCACTGCCCTGTGGTCAGCGCATGTCATAGTGACTGGTTGTTTGGTTGTTCTGCCCTTTGGTTTATTTGCATATTAGGGTTTTATATATGTAGATTGGGTCATAGGATCATTTCTTCCCTAATCAGTGGCAAAAAGAATTGGAGTGTCCTCTGAGGCTGGGGAAGACACCCACCTTTTTTGCTCAATTGTTGTCTGCCAGCAAAACTAAGCTTCTGTTAGAAAGCAATAAGGAAGGCCCTGGCCATACAGCTCAGCTGGTTAGACCATCACCCTGATATGCCCAGGTGGCGGGTTTGATCCCTGACCAGGGCACACACAGGAAACATAAATAAGTGGAACAACAAATGGATATTTCTCTTTGTTTATAAATCAATAAATTAAAATTTTAAAAAGGAACAAAAGAAAGCAATAAGGAGGAAGTGACTGTTGAATAGTCAACCGCTAGTGTCTGCCATTTTGGGTATTGTTCAAACTTGCCTCCCTGTTAATGGAGGTCTTGGAGCAGTGGGGCTGAGGCCAGGGCCTGGGACATATGGTAGAGCTGGAGTCTGGATACAGGGACCTTTGCTGACACGGTGGGCTTTTCGCTCTGGGACGAATGTTCAGCTCTAGACTGTCTGGGTGACAGCCACTTAGGTTGCAAGTGCATGTTCTCAGGGTGAAGCCCCTTCATTAACACAGCTCTCCTGAGGGGTTTGAACTCCCCTCTCAGCTGGTTGAAGCAGTCCATGAGGCTCTGAAAGCTGAGAAGTTTAGGGCAGTGTTTCCTAAATTCTGGTCCATAGGTAGGTGCCAGAATCCCTGGAGATGCTTGTGAAAAACACAGTTTCCCAGACCTCATCCACAGAGATTCTGACTCAAGAGGCCTGGGCTGAAGCAGCTAAGGGTGGAGACAGCATAGCCTGGACTTCTTTAGCGAGTGCCCCCAAGTAATTCTGAGGCCCAATCAGGTTTGGGAACCCCTGGTTTATGATTCTCGATGTGATTTAAGCCATCTGAAAGTGATGAGAAACAGCTGGGGCAGAGTTTTCAGCTAGCTCGGTAAATCCCTGCAAAGGAACTGCCTGCCAATTCTGTGGTGTTTAGCCCCCAGATGCCTGCAGGGGCGGGGGCGGGGGGGGGGGCAGGAGTCCTCTTAGGCCCTGACATGTCCTGGGGACCACTGTTGTCTGTCTCACAAGAAGTGAGGAGCCTCTGCCAGACTTCCTGAATCCTCTTAAAGGGGTAACTGTGAGGTTACTCTAGCCCCACAGTGCTCACTGGGAACCTGAGTAGCCTGCCAGCTTGGTGGCTCCCTGCGGACCTGGGCGTGTTGGTCTTGTATTGCTGTGGTAACAAGTTGCCACAAATGTCGTGGCAAATTTATTCTCTTATAGTTCTGAAGGTTAAAAGTCTGACACGGGTCTCCCTGGGCTAAAGGGAAGGTGTTGGCAGGGTTGAGTTCCCTTTTAGAGGCCACCCACATTCCTTGGCTCATGGCTCCTTTTCTCCATCTTTAAAGCCAGAACTGGCAGGCTCCTGACCTCCGGTCCTGCCTGCCACTTTTATTTATAAGGACACTTGCGATTACATGGAGCCCACGAGCAATCCTGTCTGATCTCCCCATCGAAGGGCCTTCATGTAATCACAGCTGCAAAGTCCCTCTTGCCATATAAGGTAATATATTAACAGGTTTGGGATTAGGACATGGACATCTTTGGGGGCCGATTCTCTGCCTACCACATTTGCCGATACAGCACTGCTCTGAGTTGTAAAAGAAATGACTTGAAGTTTTATGGTCCAAGAGCCATTCCCTTAGCTGAATTGGCTTTCTCCCTTGGGAAAAGGGACTTTCCCTGGAACATTCTGCTGACAGCACCACTGCCTGGGAGTCAGACCAGTTCCAGGGAGGGTTCTCATTCCAGGCAACTCCTGTTTCCTGTGGTTGGCCCAAGGTGGGTCTGTGGCCTCAGGAGAGCAGGAAATTCCCTGAAGAAAGGTCATTTATCATGTCTTTTTCTTTCTCAAACCTGGAGGTATCTCTTTGTTGTTGCTGCTTTTGAGTAATCAGAAAGGTTGAAACATTGTGCTCATGGTGTGTGGAATTTTCTGTTTAAAGTTTTGCCTTATTACAGGAAGCGTACCGAAAACCTTCCTCTTTTCAATGTTGTTATTTCTATTTCTTCTGTTAGCAACATCTACTGCCTTTGTCTTCCTGGGGGCTTCCTAAGGGGACCCAGCAACCCCCCAGAACCTAATCTTAGGGCGGAGGGTCATCTTGAGGTGGGCTAAAGTGGGAGTTTTCTAAGAGCAGAGCCAGTGTTGTCTGTCTTTGTGTCTTGAGATTTCTCGTCATTATGTGGTCATGGCCTCCATGTCTAGTTGCCCAGACCTCTGTAGCATCTTGTAAAGTCCCTCATCTGTACATGTGGGCAACGATAACTATGGCAGGCATAGCTGGCACCATGGCCATGCACCCCACACTCTGCCCTTCAATGCATGCAGGCATGACTCCCAACTGCTGGCACCTGTGCCTCTTGGGTGTCCCAGTTGCCCCCAGTAGTAACTTGCTTACTAACAAACCCTTTCCTGGTAATGGCTGCCTTCCCTCTCCTGTCTCACTTCCCTGCTCCCCTACTGGTGCCTTCTAGAATCCCCTCCCAAATCAAAGACTTGTGCTCACATCCTTATCTGACAGTATCCTTTGGGGGGGGACCCCAAATGAAAACAAATACTACTGAATAGAGCATATTGAATAGAAGATTAAACAAGAAAGAAGGGAGGTTTCCATGACGACCCCTAGCAATAATAAGTGCTCAGTAACTGTTGAGTCAGTTGAGTACTGAGAGCTCAGGCTTGGGGTAGGTGCCCTGTGCTGCCACTTACCATCCTGAAGACTCTGAGCCAGTTCTGTCATTTCTCTGGGCTTCTCCTTCCTCACGTGTCAGGTGGAGACAGTCAGAATGTCCTGTGGGCTAGGTGAGGGTTAAAGGATATAATATACACAGCGCTCTCAGCACATTATAAGACTTAATACATATTAGCTATTTTTGTTGCGTTCCTTTTTCACCTGTGGGGCAAGTTGGTATCCTGCCTCTTAGACCTAAAGGAGAAAAATCTCAATTCTGAAATCTTGTCAGGAAACATAGGGAGGTGAAAGTGGCAAGTACATTTTAGTTTATTATAAATCTGGAAATTCGAAAACTTTCCAAGTATTTTTCAAATCGAAAGAATGTCAGCGGTCAGCTTCGTCTCCAATAAGCTCGAGTACTTCCAGAAAAGCCCCCTTGGACCATATGAATGACAGAAACATCAGGCTGGGCAGGAAATGGTCTGTTAGAACCGGGCCAGAGTCTAATGGACAGATGATCATTGGGGGAAAGGCAATCAGTAATATCTGACTTTGTGCTATCGACAACACTTTCACTTGTTTCCTTATTTCTCAGCCCCCTGCGTTAGCTAAAGGGGCTGAGAGACAACAGTGAGGACAGACTCTTAGCTGCTGATGTCTCCCCTGGGAACAGGATAGCACATACAGGCTGACAGCTTCTCACTTAAATAGAACCCCACGACTCGGACCCTGTTGAAGCTGCTACATGACAGATTATCGAAGGGAAAAGATGGGAACCAGGCTGGCCAGCAGACCCAAATCAAAACCCCATTGGCATGGCTTCTGTCCCACACTATGGACTTTTCCTTAGTACTTGGCCTTGTCTGCTTGGTCCATAGTGCAGAGAAACTTTTCAAGGTGACTTTGACTCAATGTGGTCACTTAACATGGATAATACAGACCCTACAGAAAAGTCAGCCTTGGAGAGCTCTGTTTGATATTTGTGCTGTGAAAATGCCATCACCCATTTCTTCATCCATTCAAAGATAATTTATTGAGCATCTATTATGTGGTTTAGAAGCTGACTCTGAGACAAAGATTTGAATGAAAGTACTTTATGTGAGAGGTAATCCCAGGAAACATCAGTAGGGAAGTGGGCAAATGAAGTCAGGAAGGGGAGGCAGGCTGGCATTCAATGAAGAACATGTTATCAATCTATTTGAGCAACTGGAATTTCATACCATTGGGGAACTTTGCAAGCCAATATTGAACACAAGCTCCATTTTCCATCCAGGGACGGGCGAGAGTATGCCCACTCCCTTCAGGCATTGTTTGAGGGCTCTTGGGAAAGGCATTAACTCCTAGCCTGCTCCAGAAGCCAGAGAAAACATTCGGGCAAAGACGCAGATGGTGCCTGCTGGAGCCAGAAAGATCTGCACTGAACCGGTCAGGGCCAGGGGGCACAGGTGGTCACCAGCGGCATCTACTACACTGAATCTCAGACAGTGGAAGGTGACGGCAATGTAAAGGGAGAAGGCACAAGCCCTCCCCTCCATGAGGGTAGGCTTTCCAGAGGACACCAGTGCAGTCGAGGGTTTCGGTGCAGCACGAGAAGTGCCTTGGTGGGCCAAGCCCAGGATGCTACGGGGAAAAGGGTCTCATGGGTGGGCGTACAGACGAGGGGCCACACACACTTCCTGAGAGAGAGAAGGCTGGTTGGAGTCTTGTTGAGAAGGAAAGGCAAGAAAACAATTTCCAGGTGGGGGACTTGCATGTGCAGATGTATGAAGGTACAAGAGGGCATTCTGACGGATGTCCTTTATGTCTTGTTTTTCATGGCATGCATTCTCATTTACTAAGCGAAGGCTTTCTTCAGCTCCCCAGCACTGTCTGCTGTGCCCATTATTGGATGTCTAATGCACTCAACAAATTCTATTATTTTATGCTGGATGTATGGGGCTATCCATTAATAGCTGACAGTTATTACCCAGAAACTAAATGAACCTTGGAGTGAATATTTTCTTTTCCTTAAAAAAAATAAGGAGAAAAGGTGAAATGTCAGAAAAAAGAAAAAAATATTTTAAGCCATGAATCTTCACAGATGCGTGGCATGCTTTAAAAAAAAAAAACACAAAATGAAGTGAATTTGCGATGGGGCTAGGATGCGTTCCCAAGGCCCGTGTGGATGTCTCCCAGGCGCCTGCAAACGGCTTATCAAAGGCTCCAGCTGCGGGCTGGACTCATTTGTCAAAGGACTGACATCCGATGACGTCACAGCACCAGAAGCTCTCCTGGGCCTGGCTTGGAAAAGGTGTGTTGGGATAGCAGTATGGGGCCGCGGCCCAGCCCAGCCCAGGATCCATTTTTATCACCACCTGCTTCTTTTCTATGTGTTGGGTGGCTCGATGGAATTGCTGCGCTTGATGGTGGCTGGGCGTGCGGGTAGGAAGAGAGGATGGGTTCTTAAACACCAGATTTAAAAATGTGCTTAAGAAAGAGCATGCTCAAAGTATGAACCGGCCTTGGGTAAAGTTGTGAAGCAGGTAAGATCCGAATTCCTGGGTCCCTGCTTCCCTCTCTCCTGCATTTCTTTGCTGGTTAGGGAGGTTCTACTGTCCAGGAAGCAGTGTGAAAAGGTTGGCCAGATACCTTTTTCTATGGTGCCAGGGAATTGCTGTTACCCCTACACAGACAGATTTGCATTTTAAAAGAGAACCGTGGGTGGGAGCAATGACTAAAGCAAAGGAATGCCTCAATAATGGAGGAAATTTAGGCGCAGTGGGAGCTGGATTTGCTGGCTCCTTTCAAATCACAACAGATAGATGACTTTCTTGTTTGCCAATTGTGCGGGAGAGTTGGCTGCCACAAATGGGACCAGATATTAACATAGGGTGTGTGAACGATGAGAAAAAAAAAAGACACCTACTAAGAAGGGCTCCTGGTGGTTAACGGTTCAAATAACAAACTAACAAAACGGAACACCGAAAACAAAACAAAACCAAACCAACAAAACCCCCCCCACGGAGCCTAGCAGCTATTTCTGCACCGGGCCTGCCTGCACTGCTCTGCTGGCTGAGCCAGCCCTTATAAAGGACTTCCTGGAGTCCTATTTCCACCAATAGTACTGGGGCTCTCCCCATCCAATCGGAATTGCACAGCCCTGACCAATCGGAGCAGCTCTATTCTGATCAATCAGGGAGGGGGGAGGGAACTTCTATGTATATAAGCCAGCTAGCTCCCCGATCCAGCTGACAGCGTACTCTCCACTGAAGGCTGAAGGTTGTGTGTCCCTGAAGCTGCTCTCCAGAGCGGAGCAGGCCAGCGCAGCCCACGTGAGCAAGCCTTTTCACAGCCTTGCTGTATTACTGTTGAGCTGTTGGCACTAAAGTTTCCTTCCTCACTGTGCCCACATTGGGGAAATTTGGGGATTACTGTTGGCATTTGAACTGGTGCCAACAACCATTGGTTGACAGGTGTTATAAGTCTGGATGGTCTTGGAGGGGGAGGGGTAGGAACTAAAGGGGCAGGGGCATCTTAGTGCTCCTTACGTGGGTGTTTGCTTGGTGAAAATTCATCAACCGTAAAAGCTAACCCCATGGAAAAGCTTACTTTAAAAAGTTAGGTTCCGAATCTTAGAAAAGAAGAGGTGGCTCTGGGAGTGTCTACTCTTTCCCCTTAACACTACCAAATGCTTATAAGTTATTGCCTAACAATCCGCACCCCAGTCCTCTCCGCTGAGTCCAATAATGACATCCCTTCTGTAGATATATGGACAGCAAGTCACAGAGAGGTTTGACCACTTGCCCAAGAGCACACAGCCAGTTAGCAGAGGAAGGATTTGAACCCAGGTCGTCCAGCTGGAAAGTCTGTGCTCTTTCAAATGGGTAATGAAGGGGGGTACGGGCCACTCCCACACCAACACCTTAGATGGCTGTAGGAAATCCTAGCCTGGTCAGGGGTCTGAGCAGCTTCTGTGTCTGAAAAGAGGTTACTGTCAGGAGGGGAAGGCTTGGTTAGGCAGCAGCTGGGGCTGGGGAGCCAAGATGGCAAGGTCCAGGTTGGAACGTTCCAGAGTGGTGCCAGCGTTCAGAACTTGAAGCTGATAGATTTGGGCAGGGACCGAGAGTAGCTGCGTGCTCAGGGAATGGTGAGCTAGCTCAGGGCATGATGCAGGGCGGGCACAATTGGGGCATGCCAGTGTCCAGTGATGACCCAACTCAGTGTGGCAGTTTTGACTGGAAATTAAATGAGTTCTAGGAACCTTGAGTCTATAAGAAGCAAAGAGGTGGAGGGGTGTTTCCGGCCTTCCTGGATCTATAGCTGGGAAGCAAGGTAAGTGAACAAGGAAGGTGTATACTTACAAAGATGGCTGCAACTGCAGCTGTCAGTCCCACGTGGTCTTCTGTCTTGTGACCTACCACTCATCCATCAAGTCTGTGTCTAACCCCTTTGAATCTGGTGAGACCCTGTGATTTCTTTGAGCAATAGATTATGCTGGACCTGTATGTACAGCCATTCTTGGCGTAGCTCTTATGTGGGCTGGCAGCTTCTTTGTTGTTTCTTATTTAAAAAAATATATTTGTATTGATTTCAGAGAGGAAGGGAGAGGGTAAGGGAGAGAGAGAGAAACATCCATGATGAGAGAGAATCATGGATCGGCTGCCTTCTGCAAGCCTCCCACTGGGGATCGAGCCCACAAACCGGGCCTGTGCCCTGACCAGGAATCCAACTGTGACCTCCTGGTTCAGGTTGATGCTCAACCGCTGAGCCACGCCGGTGGGGCTGAAAAGGGGAAAAGCTTGCTGTGGGTGCGCTGCTGCACTGGCAGGGAGTTCAGCAGGAATGGAGAAGAGAGTAGGCTTCTGGGTGTGGAGTCTTTGGAAGACAATGTCCTTTCTTTACCCCTGGGGTGGGGGGTGGGGGGTGGCAGTAACCTGAAGCCAAGTGACTCTGGAGGCCATTGGGGAACTTCTCCCTTGGGGTTGTCCTGGGTTGTTTGTGGTTCCCAAAGGCTGTGCTAGGGCCAGTGTGGGGTTTCCTAGACCCCCCAAGTTCCCCAGGATGGGCCCTTCCACAAAGTCTCAGTGTTCAGCTCTGAGAAGCCTCATTTGAAAGGGCAGCCATGAAGTTAACAGGAAGCCTCAGCGACTTCAAGAGCCCACAATGGCAGCCACTGGTGGAGGGGGATGCGGTGCGGCTCAGGGGAGCTGAGTGAAAGTTAAGCCAGTGGGCTCAGGTGGTGGCAGCAAGGGGGCTTCTCCTAAGTTTCCTGTTCACGCCCCTCCCCCCCCCCCAGCTCTGCTGGCCTCTGGCACTCCCTGCACACTTAGGCTTGTAACTGGGGTGGGAGGTTGGGTGTGTGTGTGGGTTTCTCCAGCCAACAACAGGCTCTGCCCCTCCCCCAGCGGGGAGCCAAAGCGCGTCACGGTGCAGACCCTC
>PVJC01027426.1:0-23285 GCA_004026665.1 Murina feae
TCACAGCTCAAAAAAGAGAACAACATGCAGGGGAGGGCAAGAGTCTGAGAGATCAACATAGAGGGGATGCCTGCTCCAAGCCTGGGGGCAGGCCCCCGGCAGGTAGACACACACAGGAGGACTGCTCCGAGCCTCAGATGCGGCTGGGGGCAGGTCCCCAGTGGTGAGACACGCACACACACACACACACACACACACAAAAGGCGCCTGGCTGACTGGGGCCATCATAGGACATCCACTGAGGGGTCCCAGACTGTGAGAGGGCACAGGCCGGGCTGAGGGACTCCCTCCACCCCGAGTGCACAAATTTTTGTGCACCGGGCCCCTAGTGTATATATATATATATATATATATATATATATATATATATATATATATATGAAATTATTATTAAAGGTGTCTATTTCTCTACCCAGAATCAAGTGGAAAGTCATTAGAAAAAATAAAAACACTCAAGAAGGTGAGTGGTTAAAATGATGTACCACAAGGCAAAACTGTGGCGACAAGATCTGTGGTTGCTGGGTTTAGTTGAGTTGGGAAAATAAGCTCAGAGGATTTTTAGGGCTGTGAAAATACTCTGTATGATACTATGATAAATATATGTCATCATACATTTGTCCAGACCCATAGAATGTACACCACCAAGAGTGAGCCCTTAGGTAAACTATGAATTTTAGGTTATGATGATGTGACAATGAAAGTTCATTCTTTGTAAAAAAAAATAAAAATAAATTAAAAAAATTTAAATGAACCATTATGGTTACTGATATTGATAGTGGGGGAGAGGCTGGTACATGTGTGGGGGCTATAAATGTGTACAGGTTCTATAATAAATGATTACTTTTTAAAATCAGAAATTAATAAATACCACATAATTTATTGATCTTTAGTGATACTACCAAAATAATGGGTTTTCTCTAAACCTTGAACCCTCAGGTCTTTATTTATTTACTTACTTTTGGGGGGAATTTACATTTAGTCCAGTTTTATAGTCATTGGTACCTTGTCTTTCTGCTAGAACAGTGTTGTATTTAACTTGCCATGTTCAGCACCTAGAAAGTACTTCATGAATTGTACTTTATTAAATAATCCTGTAATCGAATTTCAAATTATAAAAAATTTATATTTAAGAACAATCTTTGGTATTTACAGCCAATAAACCAAAGATTTAATTGTCCCAATATTTTGATCAAGATCACATGATTTTAAACTATAAACTCAATATTAATTATACTTTCTAACATTTGTTATGTTTAACAGATTTTAGCTACTTTCAAAAGTAAGTAACGTGAATCCAAACCAGTTGAATCAGCTGTACCCTTTTTTGGCTCAACCAGGCCAATTTATCATTCATCAGGCACAATAGGTACAGAACCCACTGCCTATCACACTTTTAGGAAAATGTTTTTATTTAAGGTTGGAGGGGGAATAAACTTTTAGGGCAGAAGATGATATATTTTATACTGAAATAAGTTTTTTAACATTTTTTAATGAATGAAAGAGCCTACACTGACAAACCTGCCTGGGGACATGGAAGTTATGAAGACGGGCAACAGATGACAAAGTCAGCCCTGAGGTCATAGGGGATCAACACAGTTTGCAGAAGAAAGAAGACAGAGGAGCCTTGAATTTTAGTGCGAGTGTTGCTTAAGTGGATGATGGTGTGGATTTTGAAACAGCAAAGCCTAGTCAAGAGAAAAGAATGAAACGAAGACAAGGTTGAGAAGAAGCAAAAAAAAAAAGGAGTGGGTACGGGGAAGTGAAAGAAATGGCAAGTAAAGAGAGTGGGGTCGGAGATTAGGAACATCAAAAGTGAGATCTTAGAGAGGAACCCATGACAACAAGGCACAGACAGTTGTGCAGGTGGGAGCCAGTGATTCAGGGTGATGAAGGTAAGGAACTGTGAGGTATGGAAGTAAACCTTAGATACACCAGGAAACCAGAGGGTCTCAAAATTCAGGGAGCACCAAATCATCTATTTCCCAATGAACCTTTCACTGGTGCAGCAAAATTAGGTTCTTGCACAGTGACAGGAAGAGTGTAGAACTTGATGAATGAGATGACTGGTTCCAGGTTCACTTTACACTAACCTGGTATCAATTAGATGATGAACTCTTAGATATATGTCACATATAGCAGTGATTCTATTATTACTCCCCTGGCTGAAAGCAAAAGGCTGGACATTTTTGATCCCTTGATGTATCTCCAAGCTCTCATTCTTGTTTTTTCTTAATTCTTCCCAGGGTGTGATATTGATGACGTTATAGGACCTGTTTGCACCATAGCTATGAGTCCAAAAGGTTAAGAGGAAGACAGAACTTATAAATGAATATAAACACATGGGTACAAGAAGAATGGATATTCTTTGTTTTATTCAAAAATAGAATGTTTTTTGTTATCATTACATCACTTCTCCCTTTTCAGTAATAAGCCATGAAAGAATATACCTCCACTTTTCTATTTCTTGCTTTTTGAAGTTAATTTCCAATCCTAACTGTAAATCAGAAATGGTGCAATCTTTTGATATGTTACCAAGTAATGAAAATTGAATGTACATAATATCTTCCCTTTTTTAAGTGCTTTGTTCAATTGCAGCAGAAGTAGCTGTGAATGATGGCTGAGTTAAGAATAAAAAGTAACATCAAAGTAATGTCTGTCATTACGATTTCAAACAGCATGTGCTGCTTGGAAAGGTTTTGGTGAAATATAAAAATGTAGTCAACTAACTGAAATAGAATATAGGCATATAGAAAGTGATACATCCTATACATTGCTGAATTTCATATAAAGTCTAAAAGATAATTTTGAAAATGAACAAGCCCATTGGATATTATCTTCTTGCATGAGTGTGTGTGTGTGTGTGTATTAAAATTCAGGTCATCATTGTTCAATTACAAATGCCTCATATAGTTGTCAGCTTCAAAAAGAAGTGTGCTTTTTTGGAAACACCAAGCTCAGGGAGGATTCCTGCCTCCACAGCTTGCCAAGTGCTATGCCGTTGGTATGGAGATGTGAGTGGAGTGGGGTGTGGAGAAAGAAAGGGAAGCCCAGAGTAGCTAGGGAGGGACACATCAACCCTCACAGGTCATGTCTTCATACACTGCAGAGCATCTCAAACAAAAATTCACCACTGACAGTGGGTCTATAAATTCCTAGATTTAATGTTGATTTGGAGAGCATTGCAAGTCACTTGATGAAAGTCAGATTTCTATGGTGGGCAATGGTGGGCTTTTATTGGAAGTGAAAATGGGCTACTTGGACGACAGTCCTCAATGCCAATAAGCTCTTAAGTATGCATATTAATAGACTTCTGAGGAAAAGAGAGGTCTATTTTGCTGCCACAAAAGTAATGTGTTTTATGTCAAAGGTTGTCTAAAGTACATACAATGAAACTCCTAACAACACTGGCATAAGTGATGAGCTGAGCATATGTTTCAGTGAATCCCGAAAGCCTCAGAAGAAGAGACAGCCACCCTCACCTTGAGGAGCAGAGAAGGAAGGCAGACCCATTGGAAACTGCAAGGACCCTTTGTCACATCAGGTTTCCAGGAGAACCAGCCCCAGCTTCTGGGAGCTCCCTGACTCTGCTGCTCAGAGCCCTGATAAGATGCTATCAGCAGGGCCCTCTAAGTACTTTAAGCACTTTAAGCAGATCAGTGGGACAATTACCATAAAGAGTGAGATATATGGGCTTTTATTGATGGGAGATTAATATTGACCACAAGGCTATTGATTTTTCTCTGCATCTTATTTCTGATGGTAAATTTGTTTCACAGCCACCTGAGGTTGTTTGGTTGGTTGGTTGGTTTGACATTGTATTATAGAGTGAATGAGAATATATTCAGAAAAAAAATTATTTCAATTTTTCCCAGTATATGTGTGATTCTGTGTGTTTGTTTTTCTCATGGAAGTGTTAGGAAACAATGTGAGTATAAATGGTACTAGCTAAAGATTGTTATACTATCATTTATTATGTCTACTATATTTCAGGCACTGCTCTAGCCATTACCTGGAGAGTGCAGTTTAATTCTCACAAAACTATAACCAAACTTTGTATGCTTCAGATGAGCAACCTAATGTCCAGAAAGATTGGGAAACTTATACAAGATCTCTCAGTGGTGAAGTGGGGATTGGAGCCCTCTGTATATTAGTATTTCTGTATAATTCTAAAAGTCCTTTTACATCTATTCCATTAATTATTTAACAATTATTCATTGCAAAGATATTGGAGAAGTAGAATTCAGGGTATTCAAAGAATAATCATATCTAAAGACCACTTAAAGAGAAAAAGGCAGAATGATATCTGAACTAGCCGTCCTAGATCACTAAGAGGATGATAATGGCTTTAAGTGAGATGGGGAAAAAATGAAAACAAGTGAGAATATGTATGAAATGACAAGTTTAGTTTGGAACAGTTTATTGTTATTTTGAATTTTTTAAATACATATTTAGATTGTTAAAGTGATATAATAAGAGAAAGAAAATTTAAAGGAAGAAAAGAAGAGGAATAATATATCATTCATAATGCCACTTCTTCCAACACAATTATCCTCAACATTTTGTCTTCTAATATTTTTTCGTATATATTTTTGCTTTTAATTATTGTTCAAGTGCACGTAGCAAGATGCCTTTTTCTTGGCATGATGTGATATTTCAAAGACATTGCTATATAATCTTTATATTTATCATTTTTCATGGATATCTTCTCTCTCATCTAGTGTATATACATATTTTCTTTTATTGTTGGGCATTTTGCTTACTTTTTGTATTTTAAATCATCTTGTATTAAATAAATGTATGTACTCTTCTTCTTAGGTTAGATGCTTTGAAATATAACTCTGGTGGGTTCATTTCTGTTTGTTTAGTGCTGGTGAATTCAAGTAAAATGTTTATTAAATATGTGAGTTGTGAATCTAGCATTCAGGAGAAAAGTCAAGGCCAGACATACAGATCTCCAGAGAGAGATGCAGGTATGGGAGGTGGGTGTGACCACGGGCACTATAGGAGTTTTTCTACATGACCCCTAATTCTTTGGCACTTCTCCCAATGAGAAGTGAGATCTATGCTCCTGACCCATGAGTCTGGAAGGACTGTAACTGCTTTCAAGAAATGACTTTAATGGCTGGCAGAGGTTGGGGTAGGGAGTGGGGGGTGGGGAAAGGGGGGAGGAGAGATGGCTCAAAAGGCAGAAAGCACGTGACCCTGTGTAATAATCCAAAGCTAAGTCATAAGAGGTTTTGCAGCTTCTGCCTGCTTTTCTCTTGACATGCTCACTTGCTGGATGTTTCCAGTTTCCATGAGAAGCCCTGGCGACACAGAAAGACCATACCTAGGGGCTCTGATTACAGCTCAGATAAAATTATCTTTCAGGTCATCCCAGCCTGTGACCCAGATATGTGATAGAAGCCTTCAAATGACCTCAGTTTCCCATTGTTTGAATCATCTCTCAGCTTTCAACATGTTTCTGATATCATAATGTGGAACAGGGACAAGCCATGCTCACCATGCCTGTTCGAATTCCTCACCCACAGGTTACATGAGCATAATAAAATGGTGGGCGCTTCATAACTTCCAGCTCAGGGCAGTTTGATAATACAGCAATAACTGGGACAGAATTTGACTCCATAAAGTGGGTTCTGCTGTTACCAAATCTAAAACTGTGGCATTGGATTTGGAATAAAGTGATGGACAGAAGCCTCCGGGGGCTGAAAGAAAAGTGAAGACATAGTAAAATTAACGAACAAGGAAAGAGGAATGTTAGAGTGTTGAAATTGTCATATAGCTTTTAACACTCTAAAATAAAATGAAAGTAAAAGAGATAAATTGAAGAATGAATTACTGTTTTTTAGTATAATTTAGAAGATACCGGTACGTATGCACTAAATCCTTATTTCATACCACGGAAAGGTTCTTGGAACTACAGTGAAACCATGTATAACCAAACCAGTTTGACCATAGGCTAATTGATAAAAGCAAGAGTTAAGTTCCTGTGGCATCTCACTCATGACATGGTGTTACTCAAAGACATCCTTGAGGAAGAAATGTAACAGCTAACAAACTTGGAGGGAGTGTAACCACTAGCAAAGTGTCCTCAAAATTAGAAATGGCCTCAGGACAAAATTCAAATCCTAGGAGTGAAGAGAATTTCGAACCTACAGAATACATGAGAATAAAAAAGTGATGGTTGTGTTATGCCACTAAGATGAGATTTTTCACATTAAGAGCACCATGGATAGGAAAGGAGAAACAGTTTGAAGCCTGAGAGAATGAGGAAAAACATAATTCGTAAGCAGAATCAGAAGAGATCATCTTTAAAAGAAGCGATTACTCATGAGCACTAAGTAAAATATAACTTCTTTGACCCAACGTAATTATTTTGAGATTCAGTTATGCCATTTATTGTATTCCATTGTATGAATATACCAGTGTGGTTAGCCATTCACCCTTGGGAGGACATGTGAGTTGTTTCCTGATTTTGGTGATTAATGTCACTATAAACATCCATGTGCAGATTTTTGTGTGAATCTAAGTTTTCATTTCTCTAAGATAAATTCCTAGAAGTGGGGTGCTGAGTCATATGGGTTATATATATTGACCTTTGTAAGAAACTCTCAGACTATTTTCCATAGTATTGGAACTACTTTGCATTCTTACCAGCAATGTAAGAGCGTCCAGTTGCTCCACATGGATCGTCGCTTGGTGTGGTCAGTGTTTTTTTAGTGGTTCTTATAGGTGTATAATGGTATCTTATTGAGATTTCAATTTGTATGTACTTCATGAATAATAATCTTTTCATGTGCTTATTTGCCTATCCTTTATCTTCTTGGTGAAGTCACTGTATAAATCTTTTGCCCATTTCTTAATTGGATGCACTAAATCCTTATATAACATCATGGAAAGGTTCATTTCCTGTTGAGCTTTTAGAGTTTTTATTTCTGTATCTAAATTATTGGTCAAAATGTGATTTTAAAATGTGTTCTCTCATTCTGTAGCTTCTTTTCCAGTCTCTTAACTGTGTTCTTTGAAAAGCAAAATTTAAAATTTTTTATGAAGTCCAATTTACCAATTTTTCTTCTACTTGATAGTTTTTGCCAAACCCAGCAGTCAGGCCTTATTCACAAAGGGTCAGAATGAGGTTTTATTTTTAGGAGATTGGCTCTATACTGCATCCTGTTTGTAGCTGGGGTTACAAAGAATCTGTGTACATATATAGACACACGGAAATATCCTCCAAAAATAGAAATTTTAAAAGAACTATTTCACATTTAACTAATATACCTGGGAAGAAAATGAATGTAAGTGACAATTTTATTTTTATTAAAGAAGATGTAAAACCATATAAAAGAAAGCAGCCTTTAATCCTGTATATGCTAATTATATGCTACTCTCAACAGCTGACCAATAGCAAAAGAATCGGTTCTTTTAGGAATTTTGCCCAGTAGAAAAGACTCGTAAGGCCCTATCCTATAACATCAGCACTCTGGACTCTGAAAAGCTACCTAAGTATTATGGATGCTGATGTTTCTTATATGTCTGCTTGATGCTGCACAGGAAAAATGGCTTGTGGAGACTGGTCCAATTGCAAGGTTTCCTTACAACAAATGAGCCCTTGGCAGGAGCCTAAGGGACCCAAAACATTTAAGACCTTTCAAAACCATTCAGATTATTGATTCAGGAGAAGATAAACAAAATCTAACAGTTTGGTCTTTTTCTCTGTCTTTATAACAAGTCAAAGCCTAAAAATCTCAAAAGTCCCTTCTAATCGGTTTCATTGTTGTGTTTATTGTAGTTATCACAGGGCAGTTAGCATTTGCATTTCTAATGGACTATCTTGACATTTCATTTGGTTTTAAATTACCCTTAATGGTTTTCTATGTTTCACCACAAGCGGGTGATTCCATTGTAAGGGAGTCACCTCTTCTTGCAGAAGAATCGCTTCCCTTCCCTCCCCCCATGGCCTTAGAAGGTAGAAATAGTAAAGTGAGGGTGTATACATATATTAGTGTTGCAGAAAGACCAAAAAACTAAGCGACGCTTTGAAGAAGTGGAAAAATCACAGTTTTAATAGCACGCAAGGACTCTGGGGTTTGTCCTAAATCCCAAATCCAGAGTGGGGGTCACATGCAAGAACCTTGCTTTATAACTGCCCCTGGAGTTCATTGATTTGCAAATATACTCCCTCTCCCCAAGGCCCTGAAGGGAGTATTCTGTTCATCTACCCTTTCCCTCGGTATTCTTGGTTTTGGGCTCAGAACAAAGCCCCCTGCCCTCCCGCAGGACAGAGCTTTGTTCGGTTTTATGGCCTAACATTCCTTGCAAAACCAGCTTCCTCCTCATTAGAAGGTATATATAGTCACTCTCATCCTGCCATTAGCAACACAGAGGTGATATTGGGAGCTAACCAGAGTGGACTGTCTGCATTGTCCTGTTTATGTCCAGCATTTTCTCACTTCTATGGCTTTTCTTATGTGATTTCCTCCTCTGGAACACCCTTTCCCACAGAGCCATCCTGAATTCCAACAGAGCTTCCTCCTCACTTTAAATGTCATTGTCTTGTTGAGATACCACTGTTATTTTAGTACTAGAGGCCCATTGCACAAAATTCATGCACAGGAGGGGGGGTCCCTCAGCCTGGCCTGCACCCTCTCCAATCTGGGAGCCCTCAGGGGATGTCCGACTGCCAGTTTAGAGCCTGATTGCCCCTAACTGCCCTCCCCTGCTGGCCTGATCACCCCTAAACACCTCTGCCTTGGCCCCCGCCACCATGGCTTTGTCCAGAAGGACATCCAGAAGATGTCTGGTCTAATTGGTATATTACACTTTTATTAGTATAGATTAATTGCATCCTTCTTCACATATGGTTTGTTACATATTGATCTCTATGTCCATTCAACTCCAGTTTCTTGTAGAAAAAGATCCTGCCTTATCCAATTTTCTGTCTCTCAAAGTGCTTTGAATGCTGTGTTCTTTATCTGATCAGTGACTTGCAAGTGTTTTCTCCCCATTTGTGGCTTGTATTCTCACTCTTCATTGTGTTCTTCAAAAGGAGCAAACTTTGTAACTTTAATGAGGTTCAATTTATTAATGGATAGTGTTTCTGGTATCAGCTATATCTAAAAACTCTTTGCCAAACTGAGTTATTACAGGTGGGGAGGTGCATCTATCTTCAAAGGGTCAGTGTGATGGAATGTTGGGGAATGTTGTAATTGTTCTGCATCCTATTTGTGGTGGTAGTTACAAGAATCTGTGTATATATTAAAACTCATAGAACTGTACACAAAATATTTATTTAGCACTTTCTAAAGTGCATAGAATATATTTGCTTGATTTAATTGTATCACTAAAAAAATCACTTTTTTTAACTTATCTTGATAACTTACCTTCCCTAACCATAAGTCACCGACAGTCTCAGGCTCCCAGCAAGCTACGGGAGAGAAACAATATAGTGTTCCTCAACCAGTAGTCTAGATGAAGCATCTACTCTATGCAAAAGTACTTTCCCTCCTTTTCTTCAAATTGCCTCAAATGACAGCCAGACATGTCGCAGTAACCCATGAACTGTAACAGAATAAAACCAGAGCCCAGCTTTGGAGACTTTCTTATTCTCCCCCGCCCCACCCTATAAATTTGGAGTGATGGGTAAAGGTGCCCCATCCACATTGCTTCTCCACATTATTAGCCTCTTCCTGGAAGGAAAAGCACACAGGAAGAAGAGGCAGAAAGCAGAGGACTCACTCCTCAATGTCTTTTTGCTCCCTTCTTCAAAGCCTGCTTTGGGAAGAATCTGCAACACTTCCCCTCCAAGGCACCCGGGGTGCAGCTTCTTGGTATCTTCAGCTTTGAACAGTGTGCCACGGGCCCTACCACCTTGGACATTGGTCTGGCCCACCTTGCAGAGGTCTAGTTATCTCCTGGCTTCCTCAGTAACTTTGCAGGATTACATCTGCACTGGAGATGAGGGTGGGCGAACACAGAGCAGGAAATGCTGAAGGTCACCCAGATCTCGCTACTGAAAAGGAACATCACTTCTCCTGAACCCAAAGCCTGACAGCCTCTCACAATGAACCTTGTCTCTGTTTCCTTGGCTATGTGCCAAAGAGGAAATACGACAAAATTTATGAATGTTGCCCAAAATTTGTCACACCAAGGCTAAAACCATGTGACAAACAGATGAAAAACAGGAGACGTTCTCTTGGGTGTGCACAATCACTCTATGAGTCAATCACCTGTTATTTCCAGTCAGGGATCTTTCTCGGGAGAGAATGAATGAACCCTTCGTCTAAGGACTCAGTCGCCTTATTTTGATGTCATGGTCCAGGTACATCGCCATCATAAGAAGACAGGCTGCTCCAAAATGTCATGTTGACTCATGTGCATAATTGACTTAGGGCACCTATGGTGCCTTAAGGTCCTTGGGCTCCTGCACAAAATCTAAATTCATAACAATTAAGCTAAATCCATTAATTAGTAAGATGAATTAGAGATTTAATCTTCTACTGATCTAGAAGAAAACTGGAAGCCCTGTGTAGTTGGTCCTTAAACCTTGCCCCTAATAAATTACACACCGTTCTTTGCAGCGCTGTGCATGTACTCCACCCTTTCCTAAGCGACGTTCAGTTGAGCCCACGTGGCTCAGTGATAACACAGAGCCAATTAGCCCAAGACAGCAGTGAAATGGAATTCTGACTGCAAACTCCTTACAGCATAGCAAAACACTCCATGGAAGCTTATAGAAACGAAGCACAGATTTAGGCCTCTGCTGAGCAATCAGTTAACGTTGTGGCCTGTCAGACCAATTTCCTTCTCTTCCTCTATCGTGATTTTATGTGTCTGAGAACTGGCAGGAAAAAAATGTCATTAACTGCCCATTTCTTTCTAAGGACAAATAGCTCCCACGGAAAATAAAATTAAAAATAAATAATATCAGGCCCTTTTATGATAACACTCCATTTTAAAGAGTTTTAAAAGACAAAAAAAAAAAAAAAACTCACAGATAAATAAGCTAAATTTCCTTTTACAAAAGAATCAACTTGTTTGCTGCTTTTGTTTTCTTAAGAATATCTAAAATAGTAAAGTAAGTTACTTAATATCATTTACTTTACTAATTTATATAAAAAGAATAGTCAGTCACTATTTAAGTTAAAAATATAAACTTTTCAGGACATCTATCACTGAAAAGAGAAAAAGAGATAAATCTAGACTAAACAATTGAACTCAGTTACTCAAAAGAGGTACAAACAGTAAAATGAGTCATTTATTCCATTTTTTACCAGATCACTGTCTGAAGAAAGATGAGGTATAAAGGAGAGAGTATTCACAAGGTCAAATAACATGAAAGGCAAAAAATTTACATGGCATTTAAGTGTTCAGTTATTCGATACCTATATATATGAAGTGTTATTTCTATTCAGGACCTTTCAGAGCATTGAGATACAATACTGAACAAACACAACAGTCCCCGCTGTTATGGAACTTACATTCTTATAAGGGAGACAGACAATAAACAATAAAGTATACAAAATATCAAGAATAACATCAGGTAACAAAAAGTGTGATGTAGAAAAAAAAAACAGAGCAAAAGAATAGAGAGTGGTTGGGGCAATTACAACAGGATAACAGGAGTACTCCTCTAAAAGATTTTCTCTAAAAAAAAAAATTAAGCTAGGAGGGAGTTATACGAACAAAAAAATTCACACAGATGTTATTAGACAAATCTTCCTGGAAGGAATACTTAATTATTCTGAGGGAAAACATTAAATCTTTATGTTACATTTTAAAGCAATATTAATTCCAAAATGGCTGTAATTAGTTAAATATAAAAAGGACAAATATTGTTAAACACGAAAGAAATATAGGCAAATAATTATGTAATCCTAGATTATGAAAGGATGAGCTAAACATCTAAGCAAAACAGGAACTCTAAAGAAAAGGCTAAATTATACAAAACTATAAAAGTCCTGTATGTTTGAAAGTGCTATAAAAAATAAGTGGATAAATGACAGAATGGTAAAATACTTGAATATATGGATTCAAGATGTCAATATTTAAAGAATTTTCAAATTAAAAATACTTTCAGATAATAACATTATCTGAAACTTCAGATAATATTAAGAAGCAAATCACAAAAGAATAAAAACTTTCAGGGAACATAAAAAATAATACAATCTAACTTGTGCCAAGAAAATGAAAATTAAAACAGTTTTGCTGTGTTATCGTTTACATTTCAAGTTGATAAAGAATTTTTAAAACTAATACAGGACAGAAAATCGGCACTTCATACACTGCTGCTGTGAATGATACAACCTGGTGGGCAAATTGACACATATGTGTATGCATCCTAAGGAAATAACTGTGTATGCAAACTAAAATTCACAAATAAGAATATTAAAGCATAGGTTATCTCTCCAAAGCCACCTACTCAAGGTGCGACATGAGAGAGAGAAGTGAGGAAAGAGAGTAGGGTATTTGATATGAGATTTTAATGCCAAACAGACCAGATAAACTTATACTTGTTAAACATGTTAACATTCTAAGTAAGCTTTGAATTGCAAAGAGGTTCATTAGCAATGAATGTATCTATGTCCTTATTTGAACTACATGTTATATATGAATAAACACATAGTGAAAATTTACATAAAAATCATAAGTAATTCAAAATTTCAATATTAGAAAATTGATTCAATTATCACTTAACTATACTTCAAAGCTACTAGCTATCATATTGTTCATCCTATACAATAAAACCCTAAAATGCAAATCAACCACACAGCAGAACAACTATGATGTGCTTAATGAGATGCTTAATGAGGAGCTGCCCCCAGCTCCCAGGCCCCAGGTCAGCCAAGGTGGGTGCCAGCAGGCCTCACCCCACCCCTGATCGCCCCTTCAGTTGTACCACAGATCGGCCCTGATCGCCAGCCAGGCCTAGAGACCCTACCCATGCATGAATTTCATGCACTGGGCCTCTAGTACTTAATAATTTGGAAAATGTCTGTAATTAATGGCAGGAGGCATTTTTAAATTATAAAATAGTACACGGAATATAATCCCAATTATGTTTAAGGAAAAACACCTATTATTTATGTATAGAGAAATAGTAATGTGTTTAAAAAAAGACTAAGGCTGCACATTTCTATAGGAAAATAATAAAATGGTTATCACTGGGTAGAAGAAGTACTAGTATAGGTAATAAAACTAACATTTTTAAAATAGTAAGTTGTAAGTCATGGAGACATTGTATATGGTGATCCTAAAGGTTTTCTATTATATTTAATTAATATATATAAAATAATATACATCAATACATTATTAAGAATATTGTAATATTAAATCACAATCCATAATTGTATAATTAAATTATTAATATAAACTTAGATTACATATCAATGAAATATTAATCTTATATAATATACATAATATAACACCACATAAGAAATAAAACTCTTCTTTGAAAAGACTCACAAAGAGTGGTCTTGGTTAGCTCTGATTTTTACCAGATATTTAATTAACACAAACCAGAAATATATTTCTCTTATTCCCTAATCTTCTCTATACCCACATACCCAGATGACTTTTCTTCAGTTCAGGAAATTATTCGTGTACATACTTAAACAAGCCAGAAATGAGAAAACAAATGAGATAATTGAGGAATGGTAAAAATTTTCAATATTTGTATAGTGTATGTTTTTTTTAGACAGTTTCTTACATATAATCACATTTAAATTAAAAACCAAGTGTGTAATATAGCTGGGGTGGGCAAATGCCTGTCTCATTGTTTTTATGGACAAAGGAACTGGGAAGCAAGGAGTTGAAGTGACTGATTCAGGAAGCGATTTTTTATTCCCTGCCTTCTCTTCTGCTCCACACTGAGTTAAAGTATAAGATTTTAGATAATTGTGCACCTTATACTTACCAAACCAAGCCTAAGACAGTATTTTATTTTAAATATATGACATACAGAAATTTACTGTTAAATGCCAATGAATAAAACCAACTTCATTTTGATACTTTTGAAACTCTACCACTCCCCTAAAGAGAGAGGAGAATATCCTCAGATCTTGCAAAATGAAGAATAAGATTGCTGCCCTAAATAGGAAAGTGCCTATATAGTCAAAATATGAAATCCGCATAGAATTCTGTAGAAGAAAACACAGAGGCCAAAACCAGTAACCAATAAGTTTCAATATGCTTCCTATTTTCAGGTCAATAAAATGAAGAAATATTAAAATACTAGAGACCCATTGCAGGAAGATTCCTGCAAGGATAGGGCTTCCTGAGCCAGAGCGAAGCAGAGAAGGAACCTGTCTCGCTTCTCTGCCACTTCGCTCTCTCCCATCTCTGCTGCTGTGGCTCCATTCCCTTCTCCGCCACTTTGCTCCTTTCTGCAGTACTTGGCTTCCTTCTACACTGTCTTCAGTCTATGCTCTGTGCCTGTGTATGCAAATTAACCGACATCTTTGTTGGGTTAATTTGCATATCGCTCTGATTGGTTGGTGGGTGTAGCAGAGTGACACCAATTTGCATGTTACTCTTTTATAGGTGTAGATGCCCAAAGGTATGTACACTGCTGCTACCAATTTCACTTATAGGGATGTGAAAGTAATCTTTTCAGAATAGACTTGACAACAGGACAAGTTTATTCCAAAAATATTCAGAAATTTTCTGCTAAAGCAAACTCCAGTATTTTCCAATGCCGTGTTGGATGTAAAGAGCAGCAATTGCTTACCACCCATAAGAATTCTACTAAGTCATCTGACATGGAAGGAATTTACCCAGTTTGACTTACATACTTTCCACAGGCATCTCAAACTAAAATTGCCCCATTGTGAACTGGTTATTCTTCCCTTCTTTGTATTTACCACTTTTTATCTTCAGGATGGCACCATCTACCTAGTAACCTCAATCAAAACATGACATAATCTTAAACTACTTTTTCTCCCTTAAACCCCCTATCTAAACTCTCACCATTGTCCCATGCCCATCACCAAATCCTGTCACATTTGACTTTAGCTCATCAGCATATATCAAATCCATTTCACCCTGTTCTTGCTCATACTGTGGTTCTCACAGTCACTGCCTTTGCCCTTCTCTCACCTGTAAAGTTCAAGATGAATTTCACATCATCACAGTGCATGGGCTTTATTGGAAAAAGAAAAACTTGTGTGGCTGGATCAGCAAGAGGAGGGAAGGCATGAGTCCTTTGACTGTCGTCATCCCAGAGAAAAACACATTGTCCAGAGAGCTTCTGCTCCTGTACTGTGGGTCTGTGTTCCATTAGAGGGCTATTGCTTCTTGCTATTTAACCTTTTTGTAAGACAAAAAATGAAAAACAGCCTTGTCAGTTGGACAATACACAGGCTACTTGGAAATCAGTAGTTAGGAGATGGAGATACCAGCAGTTTATTGAATTTGCCTGGTAATGCCAGCTACACAGCATCTGAAATCCATAGGGCAAATAGGATTTTGTGAATCCTTACTTTTTGGAGGTACCTTAAGTCTAGAGGAAAGATGAACTTGGTTGCAGTCCCTCCCACTAAGTGAAGGGACATCTTAGGTCTCAGTCAACTATCTAGATAATCCAAAACAAACACCCAGATTCAGTTTAAGGCAATTTTATTCACTTCATCGCAGACAGAAAGGGGGCTTTAAGTTCTTGGCCTAAAGATATGCCAGGTCTAGTTAAAAGATTTGCTTACAGCCCTAACTGGTTTGGCTCAGTGGATAGAGCATCGTCCTTCGGACTGAAAGGTCCCAGGTTTGATTCCGGTCAAGGGCATGTACCTTGGTTGCGGGCACATCCCCAGTAAGAGGTGTGCAGGAGGCAGCTCATAGTTGTTTCTCTCTCATCGATGTTTCTAACTCTCTATCCCTCTCCCTTCCTCTCTGTAAAAAATCAATAAAATATTAAAAAAAAAAAAAAAAGGTTTGCCCTAACTGGTTTGGCTCAGTGGGTAGAGTGTAGGCCTGCTGACTCAAGGGTCCTGGGTTCAATTCCAGTCAAGGGCATGTACCTTGGTTGCGGGCGCATCCCCAGTGGGGGGTGTGCAGGAGGCGGCTGATCGATGTTTCTCTCTCATCAATGTTTCTATCCTTCTCCCTTCCTTGCTGTAAAAATCAATAAAATATATTTAAAAAAAAAGATTTGCTTCCAAGTAAATCTAAAGGGAATCCCTAATTTAAAAAAGAAAAAATATCTAGCTGGTCTTTACTAACACTGCATTGTTTTAAACAATACATTAATTGTTTTACATGTACTATTTTATTTGATTCTCTTCAACATGGCAGGGAGGTTACACCTTCCATTTTATAAATGACTAAACTTAAGTTAGGGAAGCAAAATCATTTTTTCAAATTCCACAGATCTGGTATGTACCAAAGTGGAAATTCAAATTTAGACTAAAGTGAGTTTTCAACCATTTTTTTTCTTTTTTTTTAATCCTCACCTGAGGATTTTTGAGATACTGGAAGAGAGTGGGAAAGACAGAAATATCCATGTGAGAGAAGCACATCGATTGGTTGCCTCCCACACGAGCCCTGACCAGGGAGAAGCCTGCAACCAAGGTACATACCCTCGACCCGAATTGAAACCTGGACCCTTTCAGTCCACAGGCCAACAACGCTCTATCCATTGAACCAAACAAGCTAGGCTCACCCAGTTTTCTTAACCACTACTCTGCTCTATCCATTTTAAAATGTGGATCATCCTTGTGAAAGTGTTTGGAAGCTAGAGTCACTGAGTGTTTTTTTTCATATTTAGTGTATATCCTGATACCAGGCCTTTAAATATGTTTACTGAGTGAGTAAATGAGAAAAGACTAAGTGAAAAAAAAATAAATAAAAGCTAGAAAACTTTAAACTTACTGAATATACTGTTGCTAAATATTTCTGCTTTTGTTTTGGTACATGTTGTACAACTGCCTTAGAGTTTGGACTTAAATTGTTCTGAGAAAGCAGAGTTTGTGTCAAGCCAGGTGTTACAAAGTCAGTTTTACCCAGAGATCTCAACAATGCGGTAGGTTACATGTTTATTTATTTATAACAACATACAAAGGCATAAATGAAGACAAGATGAATGAAGGTGCATTCTCTAAATTAAACCTATTAAAGGAGAATATATCTGTAACACAAAGAAATCCAGAGGAAACTTCTCTTGTGATCATCAATTTGGAAAAATACCAAGAAATTTGGAAAGTGATCAAATTCCTTTACCTTCAAGAAAGAGAAGTAAGAAGTGTATTACCTTCAAAAAACTAGGAGAACGAACATGTGAAAAAACACAGTTGAAGATGCCCATAATTTCTTGGATTATCTGTGCAAACAACAAAAAGGAAAGTCTTTCCTTCTATGGTGCTGTTTTTTTCTTGGATTGGAAGCACTAAGAATGAACTGAGATTAGCAGCTCTGCAGATCTCACAGGCAGATAGAATCAGAGAATGTGAAACCTAGTGAGGTGCTTGAGGTCTTCACCACAAACACCGAATTCCGATCTTTATGACCAGATGAGATTTTCCCTGAGTCATCCAAGGAAGTTGAGCACTGGCTGTTGGGTAGTCATGGCTTAAGTCTCAATGGCTTTATCTTTGAATCCTGTGAGTAATAATAAAAATAGGGGTAATGACCCTTTTCTACTTCACAAAGATGTTTCATAGATTAACTAATTAACGATTGTAAAGTGGTACGTCTTATTAAGTTTATTATGATCATTAAGTTCTCATGATGAGGAGATAAATTCTGAAACTTGCTGTTCAGTAGGTGGCGTTCTTCCCTCTGAATCTTTTGTGAGTCCCTAGGTTCCAGGGACTATCTCTGGGGGCTTTTAATCTTGATTGTTAAAAAGAAGCTATCCACTAGCACTTTTCCCAGCGCGTGGAAGCATGAAGAAGCACACGGCTATCTATATCTGATTATGACTTGAATTTGTACAAGCTTTGACACTGGATCCTTAAATAATATGCTATCAAGTATATATTTTCCAATATACTTTTAAATATATAATGCGAGTACTATATCACTATGTAAATTAAAATATGTAAAATTTATATGTATTATAAAAAATAAAATGCATTTGTGTAACTATATAAACACAACAAAATGTAATAATAGCCAACATTCATGAAGCATTTAGTTAGGTACTATTTAATTGCCTTATATTATTTCATTAAATCCACTCAATTCTCTTTTTAACATTGATAGAAAAATAATTTATTTATTACTTGTTTTTATACCATATCATTAGATGGATTGAGTTCAGTAGCTACTTTGGACTTTGGACCAGTAGGTTCTCAAAGGTGTGCTACCAGATAATTTGAATAGTTCTGCTAAGATAATATTTTTAAAGCTGCATCTCCCTCCAACTTCTCATTGTTCTTTGAATTTGCCAATTTATCCCAATTTCTTATATAATGAGAGGATGGTGGCTATTGATTGTTTGCTGAAATGAACCATTTTAGCTTAAGCACATCTCTAATTGAAGGACTTTTTTAAAGTTTTATTTTGCAGATGAGAAACTGAGGAACACATAATAAGTAATTTGTCTAACGTCACACAGTATGGAAGCTATAGAGCTGTCAATATGAACCCAGATTTTCTGAATCTAAACCTCCTCCTCTCAACTGCTAAGCCTTACACTCTCCAGTATTGCCTATCTGTCCCCTGGCTGCCAAGAGAAAATGCTTACAATAATTTTATTTTGAACATAGAACATAAATTTTACATTTCTTCTATGAAAAAAAAATACATTTAAAAATTGGTTATTGTGGTGCTATATTATATATTGAAATTATTTTTATTTTTAAAAAGCTTGAGTATACTTTCTAATAAGCAATCTTCTTTTTACATACATAAGTATATATTGCTAAACTTCTGAATAATGTTCTTGTTTTCTTTCCCTATTAATTCAGGGAGTGTCTGTGTGGGGAACAGCTCGGGGAGGGAGGGGCAGTGAGAGATGGATTATTGGCTTTAGAACTTCTGGATGAAGTTTCCTGGAGATAATGACAACATCAAGCCTCTGAGCTTTTCCTCCCCAGGTGGGGAGTTTGGCCCTAGGACATCGTTTAAGTGATGGAACTTATTGGCAAGCGAACAGAGAGAAATGAGCGCAGCCTATTTCAGAATGCCTGGTGAATACCACTGTACTATCACCTTAAGAATGTTAATCCTTGGTATAAGCAAATGATCCTATTAACATTATATATATATATATATATATATATATATATATATATATATATATATATATATATATATATAATTTTCCGGCCTCCTCTAATAAGATTGAACAAAAATATTGCTTTAGAATTCAGGTGTGGTATTTTTTTCAGTGTAGAATATGATCAACAACTAAAATAACTCAAAGTTTATGGACTCTGGTCTGTCATTAAAAAATATAGGAAGCATCATAAACTGTTTCTTAAAGTTAATTTTTAACTATAACTGCAGCAAAAACAATATCCACAAAATGCTAGACTTCATAAAACATGCATCGGAAAAAACAATGCTTCCACAACTTAGATAAAGTTCAATGCACACTCAACGTAAGAAACTGGAAAGGTAGCACCAGTCTGAAAGAAAACAAGGACAGTCTGCTGCCACTGCTCTGGGCACACTGTTGTTTCGATGGAGATAAAGGGACCTCTTGCCTCTAGCTAAACAGTCCAGAGGAAATCTGACTGAAGTCAAGCTTGAATCAGCAGCCCAGAGATGAATCTCAAAGCAAGTTTCTTTCCTTCTCTTTGCCTTTGCTGTGCTGGCTAATTTTAACACACCCTGCACCGCGCCTATATAGGCAAGTTGCATGCTTCCTTATTTATCCCAACAGGAAAGGGGCTCACTTTTACTTTAGAAATAAAAATAAATAGGACTCTATGGCAAAGGAGGAAAAGATGAGGAAGGAAAAAAAGATACAAGTGAACTGCACAAAAAAAAAACAACAACACAAATTACATAGATAAGCAGAATATGTTGCTTTTCTTTTTCTTTTTAAAATATATATTATTGACATTTTTACAGAGACGGAGGGAGAGATATAGAGAGTTAGAAACATCAGTGAGAGAGAAACATCTATCAGTTGCCTCTTGCACACTCCCCAATGGGGATGTGCCTTGCAACCAAGGTACATGCCCTTGACCAGAGTCAAACCTGGGACCCTTGAGTCTGCAGGCCGATGCTCTATCTGCTGAGCCAAACCAGTTAGGGCAGAATATGTTGCTTTTCATAAAATAGCCCCAAATACCCTAAGATTCACAATTAAGGATAGTAGGGCTATAATGAGTTGCTAAGGAAAAAAATCAGAGAGATTAGTAGTAGTTGTTCAGTCTATGAGGGTTGATGTTGCAAATAATCTCTCAGGAAACATCTCATTGGTGGCTGTCATCCAGCTTGGCAATTCTTACCACATCCATCACTGGTGACATAATCTCTGGCTGGGCTCTAAAATAATAGGTCTGACATTATTTTGAAAGTGCATAGTAACTGAACTGTGACAAAAATTCTCTGCAGGTGACACAGGTAAAATAAATCATGACAATATACACTTTTTAACATTGTTTTTCCGAGTAACCTATATACCATACAACTACAGTTTTATATTTTCTCAAACTGATGTAAAATTCACCATGGGCAATCTTCACATGTGAGCTTGATAAAGCATCCAAAGAAATTGCAAAGGGACAATCTTTCAATAGCCAAAATAACTCTCAAAAAGTTTTCTTGCCTTGAAATTATAGAATCTCATGACAAAGCATATATATATATATATATATATATATATATATATATATATATATATATAATACAAATCACTTTTTTTTATAAATCTCCTATGTAAAAACATTTATACTTGGGTTGAGTTAGAAAAATATCGTGAAATTTCTGTCCCAGTTATCTCAACTACATATAAAGTGGCAATAACAGCTGTTCTACTTAACTCATTCGGATTAGGAGAGTTTATTTAAAGCTCAGAAAAAAATATAAAACTGTTCAAACACTCAATTCAAATTCATCTATTTTGAACTTGATGAGGGCATCATCCTCAAGCTAGGACACCATTTCTAGAGGAGTACGTGTAGGAGTGAGAGAGAAGGAAGAGGCGCATGCCTACAGCAGAGTAAATTAAGCCAAATACGTTCTGGCCACTAATACATAGACAGTCACAGAAGTCAGATTGCTCCCCCTGCACCTGCCTCCCATCACTATCACTAAGAAGTACTGATGTATCATGATACAAATAAAGTTGGGGGGAAAGTTCCTATTCTCAAACTTAATGTTTAATTCATAGAAGAGGGGACATTTTATGCACCACTCATTGCAGATGAGTGCTTCCTCTCCACTACAGTGCTCCAAGAGCTGGGAAATATTCTGACATTCTTTCATTAGCCCCTAATTCATATTTTTAGTGTGTCAAGCGCATTCCTATCTCAGAATCTTTGCTGTCCCCCATCTAAACAGCGATTCCCCAGGTCTTTGCACAATTTACACCTTCACTTCCTTCTGGTTTCTTCTTGGGTGAAATTACCATGGAGACCTATCTTGACCACTCCCCTGAAGGTACAGACTCTACATTCCCTTCCCTTCCCAGCATGCTTTTGCTCACCTTTCCTGCTCTATGAAGACAACCTGACTCCCTGAGTTGCATTCAGTTTATTTAATAGTTAGTAATCACTCATCAAATGCTCCCTGTGTACCAGCCTTGCTAAACAATTAATGTGAGTTATATATCTAAATCTTCACCTCAGCTCTAGAAGATCTGTATCATCACCTCCATGTCACAGGTAAGGAAACTAAACCTAGAGAGGTTAGGTAACCTGCCCCAAATCATAGAACAAAACAAAACACTAGTTAATTGAGCATCTGTTATGTGGAAGGCATTTTTGCTGGATGAAGATATCTAAATTGACCCTACTTCACTTCTTCACTTCTGCTCTCAAGGACCTTACATCTAGTTGAGAAGAAAAGCCAAAACAAGGTTGTTTACAATAAGAGATAAGTGAAAGGGACAGACAAGAGCTGTAAGGACTCACAGGAGAGAGGAATCACTTTAAAGTTTAAACAGAAGGATTTCACAGATGTTGGAGACTAAATGTTTGGACCCTCAAGTTTATACATTGACAATATAACCCCCAAGTGATAGAATTCAGAGGTGGGACCTTTGGGAGGTGACTAGATTAGAAAGAAGTAATGAAGATGGGGTCCTCAAGATGGAATTAGTGCCCTTATAAGAAGAGACCAGAGAATGTGCTCTCTTACTGTCTGTCCACTGTGTGAGAACACAGTGAGAAGATGGCCATCTGCAAACCAGGAAGAAAGCCCTCATTGGGGACTTACTCTGCCAACACCTTGATTTTGGACTTCCAGCCTCCAGAGCTGCAAGAAATAAATGTCTGTTGTTTAAGTTATTCTGTCTATAGTATTTTATTATAGCAGCCCAAGCTAAGGCAACACACAAGCTATGATTTGAGCAAGCCGTAAAGAGAAATCGCATTTATTTAATCCTCACCCAAGGAGTGAGGCTATTTTTTCCATTGATTTTTAGAAAGAGAGTGGAAGGGAGAGGGGAGGGGAAAGGGGAAAAAAAAGAGAGAGAGAGAGACATGGATGTGAGAGAGATACATCGATTAGTTGCCTTCTGCACGTACCCTGACTGGGGACAGGAATTAAACCTATAACCCAGATATGTGCCCTTGACCAGAAATAGAACCAGCCTCCCTTCAGTGCACAGGCTGACAGTTCAACCACTGAGTCATGACAGCCAGGGTGAGAAATAGCATTGTAATAAATGAAGTGGCCTTCCAGGCAGGGAGATTGGCTATCAGTTCATAGATTTATATCATACTAGGGGCCCGGTGCACGAAATTCGTGCATGGGGGTGGGGGGGTAAGGGGGGATGGTCCTTCAGCCCGACCTGCACCCTCTCCAATATGGAGTTCTTGGGGACTCTCACAATCTAGGACCTCTGGTTCTTAACCACTAACCTGCCTGCCTGCCCTAAACACTCTGCCTGCCTGCCTGCCTGCCTGCCTGATCCCCCTAACTGCCCTCCCCTACCGGCCTGGTCACCCCTATTAACTTCCTTTTTTAATCTTATCTTCTTCACACACAATTGTATTTGACTTCCTTATTGGCTTCTCCCTCTCACACAGTTTTTCTCCTTTATGTAACACTTTTCCTACTGACTCATCATTTATAAACTTTTCTTTCCTCCTTATTTCCTACTTCTGTTCCATCATCATTCTTCCTATTTTTCTACTACCCTCCTTCCCTTCCCACATTCTTTCTTTCCTTTATCT
>PVJC01027427.1:0-23366 GCA_004026665.1 Murina feae
CTATTTCTTTCACCAGGTGAGGGAAGTGTTCTGTCATTATTTCTTCAAATAGGTTTTCAATATCTTGCTCTTTCTCTTCTTCTGGCACCCCTATAATTCTGATGTTTGTGCGCTTGAAGTTGTCCCAGAGACTCCTTACACTATCTTCATACTTTTTGATCCTTTTTCTTTTTTCTTCTTTTCTTTTTTCTTTTTGCTTTTCCCGCTGGGTGAGTCTTGCTTCTTCATATTTCATATCTTTGACTTGCTTCTTACGATCCTCTCGTCTGCTGTTGGATGTCTGTATAATATTCTTTATTTCAGTCAGTGTATGCTTAATTTCTAGTTGGTAGTTTATCATATCCTTGAGGGTCTCATTAGATTCATTGAGTATCTCACTAAATTTATCGGCGATCTCACTAAATTTATTGGCAGTCTCTAGAAATTTCTTGAAAAACCTAATAACCGTGGTTTTGAACTCTATATCCTGTCGTTTTCTTTCTTCCATTTCTGTCATTTATGACCTGTTTCTTTGTCTCCGCATTTTGGCTGCTTCCCTTTCTGAGTTAGGCAATCACTGAGAGGAATTAACCTCTAAGCCACTTGATTATAAGAGTCAGCTGTGTCTACAGTGGGAGAACTTCTGTGCTGGAGACACCCTTATGGGGCAAGAGTTGTGTCAGTGGGGCTTTTATGCTCACTGCATCTGCCCCGAGTGTGTTCCTTGTGGATCTGTTTTGTTTAGGTTAGTCCTACTCTGGCCACTGGGTGAGGCTGGCTCCTGTATCTTTAAGGAGGTGTTGCTGCAGAAGCCTCTGACGCACTTGGGAGGGGCGGGGCCTCGGGGAGTTCGCCGGCGGGGCAGAGCAAATAGCTATGGTGCTTCTCAGTCCTGCGCTGAGAGACAACAGGTCTCTGTGTCCCACGGTAATTGCTGCAAGCCACGCTGAGAGAAACCCGCTTTGGGTTTCCTCCCGGTGCCAGTCAGTCCCCCTTCTCCGGGTGTCTGGGTCCTCAGAAACTCGCCTGGAACTGGAGTTCAGAGCCGCTGGGAAATTGTGACTCTCTCTGTTTTGGAAAAGAACCGTGACCTCCGGCACCAGCCCTTTCCCCGAGCCCTGTGCGCATGCCTGCGTACCTCTGTACTTTGCTTCCGCTGCTCCTCTGAGTCTCAGACTCTTTTCTAGTTGTAGGATTTTCACTCAGCCAGCCTTCCTGTGGGTGCGAGTGGTGTCCGTGTGTTCTTTTCGTGGTTTTTCTGAAATAGTTGTTCACGGCTGCATTTACGGTGTTTACCTTATGCCTCCATCTTGCTGTCCTCTCCGTCTCCGTTGTTTTTGCTTCTCAACTTTCAAGTTACGATTTTCCCCCGTTAGGGCTGAGCAGTCCGGGCCCGAGCCCAACCACTGCACCTGCTTCTGTAAAGCTGTACTGGGGGCGCCACCCCCGAGCGGAGGCCAAAGAGACTATCAGCACGTAGCTGCAGTGTGTGTGGGCCTCACAGCTCCTGCTCTGCGCGCCTTTGCCCCTGTGCGTGGAGCGCCCTCCCCGAGGCCAGGCTTTGTCTCCTGTGGCCTGCTCCTGCTCCGATGAAGGCTGGGACACTCGGAGCATGTAACATGTTCATGTGGCGTCTCCTCCCTCCCTGTTTCTGCAGCTCCAAACGAAAAGATGAAAGAAGTCCTGAGGAAGACCGTGGAAGAAGCCAAAGCCGTGATCTCCAAGGTGAGCTTGTCCTGAGACAGTCCGAGTCCCCGCCCACCAGCCTCCCTTTTCCTGCTGCTTTTAAGCCTCGGGCAAGTGAGGGGCCCTCCCCCTCGTGTCCCCACGGTTAGCAGGATGTGCTGGGTCCGGGAGCTGGGTAACTGCCGTGAACTGATGGGCTGCATGGGGGTAACGGCCGCACTTTCAGAAACAAGTGGAAGCCGGCGTCTGCGTTACCATGGAGATGGTGAAGGACGCCCTGGACCAGCTCCGGGGGGCAGTGATGATTGTGTACCCCATGGGCTTGCCGCCCTACGACCCCATCCGGATGGAGTTTGAAAATAAGGAGGACTTGTCGGGAACTCAGGTGTGTGCCTCTCCGCCAGCGAGCTCAGCCCCGAGCAGGGCCCCAGGTTTCACCCTCCTCTTCCGGGGGCAGCTTTTGCTCCGGAAGGGAGTTCTGAATTAGGGGGCGGGGGGAGGAGGCGGGCGAGAGGGTGGTGCACGGCCAAGGGCATGGCTCACACCCAGGTGGAGAGGCTTGGGAGGCTGCCCCTCGGCAGGAACTGAGACGTTGCCTTTTGGGGCCACCAGAAGCCGGAACCCTGACTTGTGCCTGTTTGCACCCAACGTTTTGGTCCCTTTGCGTGAACTTTGTGTTCCAGCCTTCTGCTTGTTTTGTGTTCTCTTCTCCCCTTTCTATCGTTTCTTCCTGATCCTGTGGGGAGAATGTTCCCTGGTCACCTCCCACAGGTGGGTGCCCAGGAGCAGGCAGACCACCCACTGGGTCCACATTGAAGACCTGGCGGATCTCGTTGCCTCACAATCCTTTCCGAGGGCCGTACATTACGGAGGAGGGTGCAGGCAGGATAGGGCTCGCCCGCTTCCCTGAGCAGGGAGTTCAGCGTCAGGGTGGGAGCTGACACTGACGGGGAGGGCGCTGACCCGATGAGGCCCTGAGGTGGGGAGTCCGTGCCCTGCGGGGCTCGGGCAGGAGGGCAGATCCTGGAAGCCGGCCCCATGCTCACAGGGTACTTGCCTGGCTCCCCGGCACAAGGCGAGGGGTAGGGGGGACCGCGTGCAGGGCACCGGCGTGTGTCCTGTGACCTGAGCGCTTCTCCCACGGCCCAGGCGGCACTGAGTGTCATCGCGGAGCCGGACGCGCAGCTGTGGTGGGCCGCCAAGGAGCTGCGGAGCACGAAGACGCTGTCGGACTACGTGGGCAGGAACGAGAAGACCAAGATCATCGTCAAGATCCAGCAGGTGAGCGCGTCCACGTGCCTGTCCGTCACCGCCACGCTGACGCGTTGAGGATGAGTCTCCGCGTAAAGCCCTAGCCCTGTGGGCCTGGGTCGAGGTCCCTCTCCGCTTCATCCCACCCACCCCACCCCCCCCCCGAAGGGAATCGGAGCAGCGGACAGCGTCGGTGGGTTCTCGTGGGGACGGGCTGGCCGTGTTAGTTTCGTCACTAAGGACGAGGGCCGCCCTCACCGTCTGGGGTCGGTGGGTAGCGCATCGGCCTGAGGGCTGAAGTGTCCCGGGTTCGATTCCAGTCAAGGATACATATCGGGACTGCAGGCTCAATCTCCAGTGTGGGGCGCACAGGAGGTAGCCGATCAATGGTTCTCTCTTCATTGATCTTTCTCTCTCCCTCTCCCTTCTTCTCTGAAATCAATAAAAAATACATTTTTCTGAAAAAGAACTAGTGCTGCAATAGTGAAAATATTTCTCGAAATGCTCAGCCACAGGTGCTGCCGTCTAGGAGGAGGGTCAGTGCGCGCCCACCGGCTTCTGGCGCTGCAGGGCTGTTGTGGCCGTGGCGCCCAACCATCCTCTCCCCTCTGCCCTCCCCTGGACTGCAGGGGCCCTGGGACTCGCAGTCGACCTATTGACTTCTGCAGGTGACATGCTCACTGTCACCTCCTGGTCGACCCTGGCCCAGGCCTAAGCCGTGTTCTCCCGTCTTCGCAGAGGGGTCAGGGCGCGCCCGCCCGGGAGCCATTGATCAGCAGCGAGGAGCAGAAGCAGCTGATGCTGTTCTACCACCGCCGGCAGGAGGAGCTCAAGGTGCGGGAGCCTGTGTCCACATGTGTGCACACGCACATTTGTGTGCACACACATGCACATGTGTACACATGTATGCACGCACGTGCACGCTTCCCCCAGGGGTCAGCTGTGCTGCAGGGGCCTTTCCACAGCTTCAGCCTCTCCTGGGCTGTGGGTCCTGCCAGGCACCCCCTCCCCCCCGCCACCGGGTTAGCGTCTGGAAGGGGCCTGCTTGGGGCTAGAGGAGGCTAAAAGCTCATCGTCCGTCTCAATAAAACATTTCTTTCCAGAAACTGGAGGAAAATGAAGACGACTCGTGTTTGAACTCTCCGTGGGCTGACAACACGGCTCTGAAAAGACATTTTCAAGGCGTGAAGGACATCAGGTGGAGACCAAGATGAAGTTCCCCAGTGATGAAGCTTCTAGAAGCCCTGGCTCACCTCTCTGTAGGCAAACAGTAACCATAGTAACTGTGATGACGGTGACCAGTCGCTCAGCCCTCGTGAAAGACGTTGGAGTTTCCAGGTTTCCTAGTTTCTGAGTTTGAATTTTTACGATAAAATGTATTAAAAGGTCATAGAACTAGCCCGTCCTCAGAGTCTGCCTGCTCATCCTCCTGGGGCAAAGCTCAGCGTCAGTGGCCACTAGAGGGCGCCGCCTGCTCCTGTTTTCTTGGGCTGCAGAGGCTGGAGCTGGGCAGCTCCGCCCAGAGGTGAAGGTCACCTGGCTGAGGCTCCACCAGATGGAGGGGCGGTCGGTGCAGCCTCACCTGGAGCCTGATGCCTGATGCGTCCCCAGGTAGTGTCTCCCCTCCCTGCCCTCGGCTCAGCTCCCCTGCTCCCTCCTCCCCGCTCCCCCCTTCCCCTTCCCCCTCGCCCCTCCCCCCTCCCTGCTCTCCCCTCCCTGGGCTCAGCCACCTTTTCTTGCAACTATTTCCCGCTCAGAAAGTCTTTGCGTTTCTGGGTGTAACTTACACGTAACTGATGAGTTTTTGAAGGGCAAAGCTCTTGGTTTTTCCTTGGGAAGTGAATACAATTTAAGTTACTGAATGTAAGATTTTCAGTTTTATGTTGATGGAACGCAAAACCAATGAGTATGTCTGGAGAGTAAATACCGCAGGGTGACTTCCGGGAGCGCCCTCGCCTGTTGACGGCTAGCGTCATCATCTGCTGGAAATGTGCTCTGAGCGGAGACGCAACCGCTCAGGCCTCCGATGGGCTCCGCCTGCGAGCGCTAAGGGCGGCTTGCCGTTGGGACAGGATGCGTGGGCACCCGCACCTGCCGCTGCTCTGCTCCCCCAGAGCTGCCAGGCGTCGGTCCCACTGGCCCAGGGCTGAGCCCCTCTCTGGGGAACTGAGTCACAGTTTGGAACCTCAGAGAAAGGCGCCTGGCCTGCCAGTCGGAGGAAGTTCTCCCAAGCGTGACGAAGTAGGCGCTTCCCTGACCGCCACCGTCAGCCCCAGCTCGTCACTGGGAGGGTCAGTGGCTGGGAGCCCAGGCAGGGGCTCGTGCGCCTGTCCTGTCCCTCACCCCGTCCTGGGTGCTCCAGCTGCGTGGTCTCCCTGGGCCCTGGGCTCCCGGCTTCCATCTGTTACCCACTGGCTCCGGCTCCCCTGGGACGTCCGCCCCCAGCGGCCCCGAGCCCTCGCCCTCCTTGTCCGCCGTCCAGTGACGTGAAGCCGTTTCATACATTTCACCATTTGTTTCACGGGGAGGGTGAACCCACACCACTCGTCCACGTGGGCCCGGAGCAGCAGTGCCAGGCGCTCCGCAGACCCGCTCAGGAGGCCACTGTGTGTGTGTGTGGGGGGGGGGTGTTGATCTTCACCCAAGGACATTGCCCATTGATGTTTTGTTAGAGAGAGTGGAAGGCAAGGAGAGAGAAGCATCCATGTGAGAGACACTGATTGGCTGCCTCCCACACGGGCCAGGACCAGGGCCTTGGAGGGAACCAGCAATCCAGTTATGTGCCCTTGACCAGGAATTGAGCCCCACAACCCTTCGGTCCTAACTGCTGGGCCCACACTCTAACCACTGAACCACCAGCCAGGGCTGCAAGGCCACTCGTCTCTGGGAGGCGAACAAGGCAGCTGAGAGTCTCACGGCCTTTGGTCTCGGGTGGACGCGGCCTCCAATCTCCAGTCCTGCGAGTCGCGGGGAGCCCGTTACTAACGGGACCCCAGGACGGCTGATAAGTGTCAGCAGCAGCTGAGAGTCCTGGGGCCTGCAGAGCTCGGGGCGTCGGTGGGCGGCTGGAGACCGGGCAGGGCCCAGGCCCAGCAGCTGGAACCCACGTGAGTGAAGCAGGCCCTGTGCCGCCAGCCACCCTCTCCTCGGGCTCCTGCTCCTCAGCCCTGGGCAGGGGCACCCGACCCCCCGCTGCCCATCCTGCTGGGCCAAGCTGGGCCGGAGCAGATGGGCGGGGTCGGGGGGGGGACACAAGCCACCTCGTTGCTTCTGTGACTGGATCAGGCTGTGAAGACTCGCACAGTGGTGGGCGCCCCGACATCAGAGGAGGGGTTCATGCTGGGGGGGGCAGAGGATAAGAGGCCCCAGCTTGGCTGCCTGCAGGGCTCCCCTCTGACCTCAGAGTTCAGGCCAAAGTCTTCATTCTGGTGGAAAAGCAGCACCAGTGGCCATGGGGTGGTCCCCGCCCCGGTGGGGTGAGGGTGGGCCATCCCTGTGCTTCATGTTCCCACCAGTGGAGCTGCCGTCCCTCCATGGAGGCCGCCGCAAAGCACCCCCCACCCGCTTGCTTCACTGGCTGGTGCGCCCCCCTCCTCGGCTGAGACCAGCCCCTGCTGCCTAGTCCCTGGGGCGTGGCTGGCCCTCATCCCTGACACGACGACACATGGTGTCTGATTTCCATTTATCATTGAAATAGCCCCACATGACACATCCAGGGCCACTCGCACCGAGAGCTCTAACGGGACCACGGCCTTAACCCCCCCCCGACCCCCCCGCAGGAGGGACCATTTCCAGCCCCTGGGCACCGGGCTCTGGGCCACTCAGCCCATTGCACATCGCAGCCCTGTGAGAGCAGGAGACGGGGAGCACCTGGACGCCCATCATGGCAGGTGGATGGGTCACCAGGCCCCCCAGAGGCCCGGCAGCTCTCGCAGGAGCGGCACAGTGGGGAGTCGGGGGCCACGGTAGCCACACAGCCACTTAGAAAGCGGTGGACACGCATGGGCTCATGGACTCGGCCGTTGGTAGAGACCCTGCGACCTGGCGATGGGGGGGGGCGGGGCTCTGCTCTCTCGGGTGCATTTGGAGGCTCCAGGCTCTGACGCCTGGTCCCACCCAGCACTCGGCACCCCTGGCCCCACTGACTGCCCGCCACCGCCCTGTGACGGCACTGCCGTGGCTGAACTCTCCAGAGAGAAGGCAGAGGCACAAAGGGGCCAAACAAGTCACTCAGGCCACGCGCCCTCCAAGTGGCGGAGACGGGACTCAAACTGGGTCAACTGGACCCAGAGCCACCCGCCGACCATGTGCTGGCCCCTCGCTCAAACCTGCAGAGCCCCCTGCAGAGGGGACCGCACCCCACACCCCGGCCACGTCACAGCGGGGTTTTCAGGACTGAGGGAATCGACATGCATGCTCACATGTGCACATCCTCACCACCACAGACACAGCCATGTGCATACATACATGTACAGATGCACGCACACATACACATGCACACACATAGACACAGATATATGCACATTCCCCCACCACAGACACAGCCACTCACACACATACATGCACAGATGCATGCACACATGCACATACGCACACATAGACACATATATGCACATTCCCCCACCACAGACACAGCCATGCATACACGCACACAGATGCACAGATGCATGCACATGTGCGCATACGCACACACACAGACACATATATACACATTCTCCCACCACAGACACAGCCATGCATACACGCACATACATGCACAGGTGCACACACACATGCACACAGAGAGATGTATGCACCCATGGGAACACACACCGATAAATGCACACATGCATGTAGGTCCACATGCATATGTGCACACACCGATGCATGCATGCACACAGAGATGCACGCACAGGCATGTGTGCTCTGCTTGTCCCTCAACAGCTACCAAAGGCCGGGAGGAGGGACTGATCGGCGAGCAGTGAAAGGGAGCCCTCCCGGCCGCCCCCTGCTCAGCGGCCCGGGAGCAGGGCGCAGACACTGTCGGTGCTGCTGGGGCTGGAACTGGAAGGCGCTGATGGACACCCCCCCGCCCCCCGCCCCACGAGGCACCCTGTGTGAGAGGCTGCAATCAGGGCGCAAGTGACAACAGAATCGCTGGGGATGAGCTGGGACCCCACGAGGTAAGGCCGGCAGCCCCCTCCCCCAGGACCCGTCTCCGTAACCCCGCTCTCTGTTCCGGGGCCACGTTCCCGGGCGTGTGTCCCCTGACATTCCGTGGCCCCGCCTCCACGCGCAGGAAGGGCGAACTTGACTCTCAGGCCCGGAGTGGATTTGGCTGAAACGAATATTCCCTTTGGGTTTCGGCCAAACCTTCAGGTGAAGTTTCAGCCCTGGTCGCCTCTTCTTTCTCTTTTAAAGAAAATTAAAAGGGAGTGAAAGTGGGCTCGGGAAGGAGCGGCTGCTTTTCAACAGGTCTGATGAGGGGAAGCAGAGGGAGGTCGCCCTGCAGGCCAGGCGTTGGGGAGTCAGTGCCCCCCCACTGCGCAGGGCCCCCCTGGCGCTGGCCTGAGAGCCCTGTGGCCAACTTGGAGGCCCCCTAGTGGAGGCCCCCATGCATGTGACCAGTGCTCCCCAAAGCCCTCGCCCCCAGCCCAGGTGACCGAGGTCCCAGTTCAACCTCACGGGGCATCACACTGAGTTGCCCACAGGCCAAGTGCGGGGAGGGGGGGGAGGGGGGGTGCAGAGGCTCGAGAAATACTCCCGGCTTCCCGCCAGATCCCCCAGCTGGGCGGCACCTGTGGCCTCAGGACGGCTGACGTGGGGCGTGCAGAGCAGGCTGAGCGGTGTGGCCGCAGAGCTTAGCTCAGCCGGGCTGCTTCCTGACGCAGGAGCCCCGAGTGGGTGACCATGTGTCTGTGCACGGGGAGGGGGGAGGGGGACACGTGAGCAGGTGAGGCCGGGGGTCAGTGTAAGCACCTGCCAGGCCCTGGCTGCCTGTGTGCGCCCTTCCCGGCGCTGAGCTCGGCGGTGAGCGTGGCTGCCTCCCCTGACGCCAATGGAGCGCTGGCCGCCCTGGGTTCGGGGCAGAGCGTGGACATGCGGACCGAGCTGTTCCCTTCACACGCGTGGAGCATGGCCCTCGCTCAAAGGGACGAGGGGGCCGAGGCTGAGACCACTTGACCCATCCCCACGCAGCTGCGTCTCAGCACCAAACCGCCTCGCTGAGAGCCTGAGAATTTCACGTCTGAACCTGGTCTTCAAGGTCATTCTCAAGGTGCCTTTGCCAAGAAGAGAGGCGACATTTTAAATATCTTTTATTGGTTTCAGAGAAGGGGAGAGAGGGATAGAAACATCAGTGATGCACGCCCCCTGTTGGGGATCGAGCCTGCAATCCGGGCCTGTGCCCTGACCGGGAATCCAACTGTGTCCTCCTGGTTCCTAGGTGGATGCTCAACCACCGAGCCGCGCGGGCCGGGCTAATTTGCACTTTGTATCTAACAATCTGACTTGAAGAATTTGTCTGCCTTACTCAAGACACAGCAAGGACTTTCCCCCGAGCAGCTGGGGTTCCTTCTAAGCATCTTCAGGGGAAAGCTGCCAGGCGGTGAGCTGGTGATGCAGACCCCACGCGTGTAGCAGAATCCCCTGTGTCCCCTCCCCCGCTCCCCTCTCCCCCTGGCCCCGCCTCGCTGTCCCGGCGCCTTCCCATCAGGGACCGGGCCTCAGGAAGGAAGTCCGGGCGCTCAGAGCCCAGGGCACCTCCCCGGTTGGCAAGTTCTTCGTGGATTAGCAACACGTTCTCCGGCAGCTCATTGTCGCCCATGTTCCTCTCCCTCCGTTGGGAGGCGTCGGGGACACAGGCCGCACCCACCCTTCCCGCGTGTTCCGGGTCAGGCTGCTGAGTCACTGACGGTGACCGGCCCTTCCTCTCCCGGCCGCCTTCGCCTTTGAAACAAGCGGAAATGACAGGCTCTACTTTTCTTGTCTCGAAAGGACTCCGGCCGCGGTCTCAGTGTTGGGACAGGGAAAGGGCTGGGATTAGTCAGTGACCGTCGGAAGTGACCGGCTTTCCTCTCTTTGTCCTGCGAGTCCTGCCCTCGAGTTCACAGCCCGTGGGCAGGTTGCTACCAGCAGGAAGGCGGCCTCGTTGGCTCGAGATAATTCCCGATTGAATTTGCTGCTGGCCCGATGGGGAGCGACTGGCCAGGCGAGGAGTCTCCAGGCAGAGGCTGCCCGCAGAGAGGGGCCGCCCACGGGGCAGGCCAAGCTAGGCCTTGGCATCTGTTTGCACTGACGATACTCATTGCATCTCCTAACGCCACGTGAGCCATGCCCTCCGGGAGCGTTGGGTTCATTTCTCCCCCAGCATTTGGCAGCATTTGGCTCATTTCCAAGGTATTAGGACCAGCTGGGTGGCTCTCGGCACCTAAATCAGGCGCAATTAGCCCAGACCCCGCCCAGGACGGGCCCACCCATGATAGCTGCTGGTGGGCTGCCCAGGTGGGGCCCCGCCTGAGCAAGGCTGTGGCTCCGGCTGTGGGCATGGGCACCGAGGCGCAAGGAGCACAGAGGACTCGGGCTTGGAGACTCGGACATGTGGGGCCCCCAGGAAGGTGAGCAGAGGAGGGGGCGGTGCCCAGGGGGCCCCCTGGCCTGGTGTCTCCAGCTGATCGTACCTGGTTGGCGGTGCCCAGGGCTGGGCAGGGGTCAGTGCTGAGCTCAGAAGCACCTGCTGAGCCCTGACACATGACCAGGGTGACGGAGGGGCTGAGCCTGGCCAGGCGCAGGGTTAGGGGCGCCCCCCCCGCCCCCCCCCCTGCTGTTGAAAACCTGCGCGTGACCTTTGACTCCCGGACACGTACCTGCCAATAGGCTGCCACCGGCCGGAAGCCCCGCCCACGAACAGGAGCCGGGAGGTGCGCCTGCTGTCTGTGTCCCACGCTGTGTCCTTACAGTGAAGGAAACAGGAGAAAGGGAAGGCTGTTCCCTACGGACACCAGCAGGACGCCCTGGCCGGCGTGGCTCGGTGGACAGAGCGTCGGCCTGCGGACTGGAGGGTCCCAGGTTCTGTTCCGGCCACGGGCACGGCCCGGTCGTGGGCTCGGTCCCAGTGGGGGGCGAGCAGGAGGCGGCTGATCCATGATTCTCTCTCATCCTTAATGTTTCTATCTCCCCCTCTCCCTTCCTCTCTGAAATCAATAAAAGTATGTATTTTTCAAAAATCAGAATGAGGAGAAAGTACATTTATTGGGAACATTTTGCATAGAAGTGGCCCCTGGAAGCTCAGGCCCGTGCAGGTCAAGGTCAGCTGTAGCTGCTGTAACAAACAAGCCCTTTCTCCAGGGGCCTCCGCCCGCCCCGCTTCCCGAGGACGCGGGCCTGGGCCGCCGGCTCCCTGAGCTCACCCCACGTGGGTGGTGGTCATCCCGGCTCAGAGCCTCCCGCTTCCACCACCAGCATTGAGTTGCAGAGTTTACTCAGGGTTTAATCTCGGAGGCCGCCCAGCCTGGGGACGGAGCTGGGCCTGTGCTGCCTGGGGCCAGGCCCACAAGGGGCTTCTTAACCCGGTGACTCCGGTCCTGGGCTCCGGGACACCCAGCCAGACCGGCCCGACCTTTAAATCCGTGTGTGGGAGACGCCACACGACCTGGCTCAGTGATCAGGGAGGTCAGGCCTGGCTCTGAGCTCAGCGGCCATGACCCCCCCCGCCCCCCCCCCGCCCCCCTCCCCCCTCCGCTGGCCGTGGGGCCTCTCTCCGCAGCTCTCCCGTTTCCCTGAGCTCTGCCTGGTGCCCGCCCGGGGAAAGGACAGTCCTGGGCCGGGCCCTGCGGGTGCGGCCGGCCCGAGGAGGAGGCGGCGGTGAGAGAGCATTACTGCTCCTGTTGGGGGAGAAGTGCAGCCCTGAACCCCAAGCCCCCTGGGAAAGAGCTGTGGTGATGACACCCATTTCACAGGTGAGGGGATGACGGCACCGACAGGCCACCCCAAGACCAAGCCGGGGCCCAGTCAGAGGCCAGAGGGCAACACGCGAGGGCCCCGAGCCTTGGGCTGGGGCAGAGGCACGTCCAACGGGCTGACATCAGCCTCCTGGGTCTGGGCGGAGTCAGAGTGGGGTGAAGGCGCCAGGGCTGGGGTACTTCTCAGGAGGTCCCCCCTAGACAACACATGCCCCCAGCGCAGGAGCAGCCAGGGGAGGTGGGTGAGAGCGCTCAGTCTGCCCGCCTATGTGCCAGGGCCTTGCCAGCTGGCCTGGGTCCCCCGACCTGGGCCGAGGGGCCATGGGGAAGGGCAGGGGCTGCCCCAAAGGGCTGTGTGGGCACCCCTTTCCAAGGCCCAGCAGACGCCAGTGAGGAAGCTGGCTCTTCCCTGACCCCGCTTGCCACGGGGGACAGTGCCCAGTGTCCTCCAGGCCTGTTGCCCCCTGAGGCTGGGGTGGCAGTGCCAGCAGGCGGGCAGCGGGCCAGCAGGACCCCATCCACAGCCCTCACCCCAGGCCGGCTTCCCGAGAGGGGTCCTGGCCTGGGACTTCCTGCGGGGCCGCTCTCAGGAGGAGCACAGCCCCTGCACTGATGGGGGGGCATTCCGGACCCCGAGCAGGTGTCTGACCCCCGATGGCAGCACGCACACCACGCCCAACCCCTCCACGCTTCTCTGTGGCGGCTCCGCATCGCCAGCCTCGCTGCTCCTGTTTTGGGGGCGTCATTAAGGAAAACAGCGGCCACATGCACACAGCTCAGTGACACCCCGACAGCCAAGCTGATCACCGGCGGCGACTCAGTGAGTAGCGGTGGGAGCGTCTGCAGGGGGAGACGGGGCGGGGGAGCCCCATCCCTGTGGAACCAGCGGGACTGGGAGGTGCCATCACTGCAGACAGGACTGGGACGGACGCTCAGGCAGCGTCACTCGGGGCCCTGGAAATGCAACCTCACACCTGTGCCGTCCTATTCGCACTGCCACCCGTGACTGAGGGCAGAAGAAGGGTTATGTGTGTACACGTGTGCATATGTGCATGCAGGTGTGTGCATATGCGAGTGTGAGTGCATGTGTATTTGTGTGTGTATGTGTGTTTGTGGGGGGGGTGTGTGAGTACGTGTGATTTGTATGTGTGTGTATGTGTGTGTATGTGTGGTTGGGTTTTTTTTGCAACAGTTTGAAGGTAACTCCCCTGGCCCTGGGCACGAAACTGCCAGGTCCCCCTTTCCCACTGGAAGTCCCGCCATTTTCACCTCTAAACCAGCAGTTGAACTTTCTCTGTAAAGGGCAAGACAGTGAGTACTTTAGGCTTAAGAATAATATGCAACATGTGACAATGAATTCGAACGGCCCTGTGTATAAATAAAGTTTTATTGGAACACAGTGGCTTTCATCATGGATCAGCTACGGCTGCCTTTGAGCCCCACGGCAGGGTCGGCAGTCACGGAGGACGGGACGCAGACGCCCAGCCTTTCTAGCGTCTGCCATGGGGGAACGATGCCGCCGCTCCCCCGCTCTACCAAGTAATGTTGGTGCTTAAGTCGCCAGCAAGCCCGGCCGTGGCTCAGTGGTTAGTGTCGAGCCAGGAACCAGGAGGTCACGGTTCCATTTCTGGTGAAGGGCACAGGCCCGGGTTGCAGCTCAATCCCCAGTGTGGGCCGTGCAGGAGGCAGCCGATCCGTGATTCTCTCATCACTGATGCTTCTCTCTCTCTCTCTCCCTCCCTTCCTCTCTGAAATCAATAAAAAAATATTTTTAAAACCTGCCAGTGGTCACCGCGTGCGTCCTGGTGACAGTGCAGCTACTTGGCTGGTCGCCTGCTCGCCGGGAAGAGGGGCCGCGGCTCTGGTGCCTGCGGTCGCCGAGGGTGGGGGGGTGACGGCACCAGGAAAGTGTGGGGACAGGCCAGCGTGATCCGCTGGATCAGTGTGAACGGCAGTCGTGTCCACGTGCAGACAGGAACCTAAATAAACACGGAAATCCAAGCCGCCCTCCCGGTTCATGAGAAACGTGCTGCGAACCCGGAAATGTCCTTGGGTCGCGTTCTGGCTTCCCCAGGTCTGGACGACACCACAGTCTCCTTCACAGAAGGCACGAGTGGGACACACCGGGGCCCGGGCGCTGCTGCTCAGGTCGGGCATCGAGGGGGCGGGCGCTGCCTGCTCAGGTCGGGCATCGAGGGGCCAGGCGCTGCCTGCTCAGGTCGGGCATCGAGGGGGCGGGCGCTGCCTGCTCAGGTCGGGCACGAGGGGCCACAGCGAGGCGCCGTGCTCAGTAGAAGGGGCCCGCGCTCCGTGGCACCGACGCGTCCAGGCCGCTGTTCATCCATATCTCCTGGATGATCTGCTCCCTGCGCTCGATCCTCTCCGCCAACTCCGCGGCCTCGATGGACGTGTACGGGGGGTATGGAGTCCTGCGAAACCCCGACAGCTCCCTGGGGAAGCTGGAGGCGGAGGAGTCCTCGCTCCCCTCTGCGTCCTCGCTGTCCTCCGAGGCCCCGTCGCTTCCGGCAACCAGGCGCTCCTGCACCCCCTGCAGCGCCCGCAGGTCCCTGGCGCAGGACACCCGGGCGACCAGCGCGCACAGCGTGAGGGCCAGGCCCACGCAGACGCTGGACACGAACAGCAGGGCGGCCCTGTCGGGGTGGGCTGTGGGGAGAGGACAGGTCAGGGGCAGGGAGCAGGGAGGGCCCCAGGCAGGTCAGTGTGGAAGCCGGGCCTGGACAGCGCCCTGCAGACCACGCTTCCTCAGCGATCACAGACCCCCGTGGATTTAAAAAAAGGTTTGGAGCATAGAGTCGCCACGCGAGAGGACACGGGGCAGAGGTGGTCCCCCTGAGGTCAAACTCAGGTGCCTCTCATTCGCTGTGTGACATCCTGCAGGATACATACCCTCTCTGAGACTCAGCTTCCTTATCTGTAAAATGGGCTAATAGCGCCTTCCCATTAGAGTTCTCATGACGAAACGAACTAATTCCTATTGAGCTACCAGAACACTCCGTGAGTGGCGTATAGTAGATGCTCAGTAAACTGTCAGCTATCAGTAGTCGTAAACACTGAAAAATTAATTTAAATGTGCATGTAAGAACCAATATATGATGTAAGCAAAGCTTAAGTCCTTCTAGATTAAAAAGAAAACACAGCCCAGCCAGCATGGCTCAGTGGACAGTGTCAGCCTGGGGACTGAAGGGTCCGGGTTCGATTCCCCATCAGGGCACAGGCCCGGGTTGTGGGCTCGATCCCCAATGGGGGGCATGTGGAGGCAGCCGATCCATGATTCTCTCTCATCATAGATGTTTCTCTCTCCCTCTCCCTTCCTCCCTGAAATAAAAAAACATATTTATATATTTAAAAAAAAAAGGGCCCGGAGGGTGTGGCTCCCGGAACTGTCGGGCGGGCGCTGCCAGGACCTGCAGCCAGCGCTCCAAACTGCGGCCCGTGCCCTCGCCTCCCGAGACAGGCTGGGCTCTGCCAAGCAGCCTGGAGGAGAGGTTCCCTGGGAAACCTTGACAACCATGCGGGCAACGGGGTGACTCAGGCAGGGCTCTGTCCCTCGGGGCACAACCTGCTCCATGGACTAAGCCATCTGCACCCGTGTCCTCCCAGCCCAGGTGGGTGCCCCCCGCCCCCCGCCCTGGCAGTGCTCCTGTTGGTCACCCGGCTGAGCTGGACCTGAATTCAGGCCTCTGTGTTTCCAGATCCCAGCGGACGACAAGCGACAGGTCGTTCCCACAGCCAGTGCCTCTGCCCATCAACCCTGCAGTGACTCGTCAGCTCCGAGAGGCGGCCCCCACCCACCCACCTCTGATGTAGGCGAAGGCTGCCAGGGAGCTGCTGACGATGACCCCGTCCCTCCTCGGGACCCGAGACTCGCTGGGGTCGGCGTTGACACCTGCGTCATAACAAAGTGCAGACGGTGAGGCGCAGCTGCCACAGACTCGACGCCGCCCTGGCCCGTGCGGCCCAATGGTGGGAGCGTGGGCCCAGGCACCAGAGGGTCATGGGTTCCATTCCCAGTCAAGGGCACAAACCTGGCCTGAAGGTCAGATCCCCGGGCCCATCGGGGCGCGTGCGGGAGGCAACCGGTCGATGTGTCTCTCTCACCTGGATGTCTCTCTCTCCCCCCCTTTTTCCCCTCCCTCTCTCCCTCCCTTCCACTCTCTCTAAAAATCAATGGGGAAAAAATACCCTCAGGTGAGGATTAACAAAACAAAGCAAAAATCAAACAAGACTAAGCCAGCCCTGGCGGTAAGTCGGGGGCCTGCACACGTGGAGCACAGAAGTGACTGGAAACGCTGAGCCGTGTGGGCTGGGCTCCGGCCGCTCACCCACACCCTGCGGAGGGAGCGCGTCTGTTTCCTGTCCCAGCGGCAACGGGCGCGTCACGTCTAGTAACGTCGGACTTGGCCACGCGCCGCCTGCTCTGCCAGATCCAGCCCTGGTCAGGCGGGCGGCCGTGTTGGGTCACATTTTTTGGAAACGACAGCCGGCTGCTGGTTACACGTTGGTGCATCCATGGAGCTCTGGGGTGTCAGGCGGGGCACGGGGTCAGAGGCTGCCGGTGTGGGGGGGGTGGCAGATAGTCACGGGACTAGAGAGAGCAGTGGGCGGGGCAGCCTGGCGGGGCTGGGACACGCGGGCCACAATGATCCTCGTCGGGAGCTGAGAGGGGGGTCTGTTGCTCTTCACATGTCGGGGGCACAGACCTCACACACGTTATGGAAGTGAGGCTTCCTCACCCACCGGCCGGCGTGGCTCAGTGGTTGAGCGTCGAACTATGAGCCGGGAGGGCACAGGCCCGGGTCGCAGACTCGATCCCCAGTGTGGGGCGTGCAGGAGGCAGCCCGTCCATGATTCTCTCTCATCATGAATGTTTCTCTCTCTCTCTCTCTCCCCCCCTTCCTCTCTGACATCAATAAAAATATGAGAAAATAAATAAATAAAACCTCTCCCTGCCCAGAGCTCAACAGCTTCGACAGGGGGCTCGCCAGTTTCTACTGGGAGCCCTGGGGGCAGAGCTCCATCCTGGGTCTGATGAGAAGACGGGAGGCTGGGCTCACGAGGTGCAGAAGCCCTGAGGGCCTCCAGGAGGCGGCGGGCGCCCGGGCGCAGTGCGATCAGAGCGATCAGCCCGCCAGCAGCCCCGGCAGGATCCCAGGTGTGTTCTGTGCAGGTGTCTGTTTCGATTTGCTTTTTCTTTCAGGAAAGAGAGTGGAACGGGGGGAGGGCTTATTCTGGGGATAATGTAAAGTGGGAAATGAAGTGCTGGCCCCCACAGCTGCCTTCGCACGGCCCCTGTGGCACCCCTTCCCTCCGCCCCCGGCCAGGCCCTGCCGAGAGGCCCCAGCGAGCCCCACACTGTACCGTGGCCGCTGTCCTCGTCCTCCTGCTTCAGGGAAGGGTCCTGGTCAGCAAGGGCGGGGTCCACTGCAGAGAGGATGTTCCTGGGCACTAAGAGACAGAGAGAGAGACGAGATTAAACACTCGGTTCCCACCCGTGTGCGGGTCACGGCGCGGCAGGCGCACTCACGCCACTGACCACTGACCCCAGAGCAGCCGTCCTGGGCGGATCCGCAGCATTTACCGCGACGACCGGAGAGCAAGTGACAGAACCCGGGGCCTCTCTCGCTGCAGAACACACCTGACCCCACCCCGTGGACGAACCTCAGACACGTGACACGCAGAGACCACGGATTGCTGGCCGGTCACATACAGCCGCCAGAAATGGCCACGCCATGGGGACAGCCCACGGGGAGGGGCTGGTGCCCAACCAGAGTCCAGCATGGCCGGCGCGACCCGCTGCCTTCGAGGGTTCTGGCGACGGCCGCCCTCAGGCCAGCCCCCTGGCGTCTGCGGGTGGAACCAGGCACGGTGAGTCGCAGGGGCCTGGATGGCACTAAACCCTGAATCTCTCCCTGAAGAAAACTTCTGGGCGGAGCTGGGGGTCGGCGGAGACATTAGGAAAGGAGCAGGGAGGTCGCGGTCCGGGTCCTGGTCAGGGCGCACACCTAGCTTTCGGGCTCCATCCCTGGTTGGGGGAGTACAGGAGGCAACTGATAGATGCTTCTCTCTCACATCGACGTCCCTCCTCCTCCTCCTCCTCCTCCTTCTCCTCCCCCTCCCCCTCCTCCTTTTTCTTCTTCTTCCTCTCAAATCAATAAACATATTCCCAAGGGAGGATTTTAAAAAAATAGTAAAGAAAAAAGCAGCGTCCGCAGGCTGAACTCCGGACCTAAGAATTCTCACGTGAAGACTCTGCTCTGTCGCCTGCTCCTCCCCCTCTGGGTGGCGGCTGCACCTGGGCGTCCTGGCACTCTCCTCCCCGCTGCCCCACATCCGGCCCCTCCCGGCCGGGCCCTCCACCATGAGTTCTGTGCTCCCCGGAGGTTGGGGGGGTGCTGGCTGTGCCCCTGAGCTGGTGGCTCCAGGACCGTGGCTCCCTGTGGAGCCAGGGGAGCTGGCCCAGGGCTCCGGCCTCCAGGCCCCTGCCTCTGCCCAGGGAAGTCTACCCCAGCGTCCAGAGTGTGGCTGGAGGTCAGACTCAAGCAGCACCCTCCCTGCCTGACCAGTGACCAGTACTCGGAGCCGAAGGCCAGAAAAGGAAAAGGCCACGCCTGGCTCAGGCCGAGGCTCACCGTGGTGCTGAAATTGCCCAGCCTGAAGGCGAGGAGCAGGGCTGAAGGAAGCTCTGTAACAGGGAGGCTGTTCTTTTTTAAATGCAAATGGTTGTGTTCCCTGAGGGCCCCCGTTCCCTGCAGAGCCAGGCTTAACCCCCCACCAGCCCCCCACCACTCTCACCTCCCAGCTCTGCCTCCCTGCCTCCTCCTGTGGCACTGCACTAATGCTTACACGCCAGCAGCTCCCCGGGAAGCCTGAGTCCCCAGCACCCCGATTCCCGGCATCTGTCCTGCAGGCTCTGAGAAGCACGGAAACTTCCCCACCTCCCACCCCAACCCCTTTCAGCTCAAACCAGCTCAGACTGCTCCCTGGCCCCCACCCAGAGCCCTCACTGAGGGACGCGCCTGGTCATTCCTCACCGACAGCCTCTGGGCTGCTGGCACCAACGTCCCGTCGGTGGGGAGACCCCTTTAGACGGGGAAGGCGCCCCGTGCCGCTTCGTCCACTGACGTGTGGGACCAGTTAGCGGTTCGGGCCCCAGGGAAGGGCCACCGGGGGCTTCCTGACAGCGCCAGGCCGCCTGGGCTTTTAAAAATATGTTTCTATTAATACTTTAGGGAGAGGGAGACAGAAACATCCGTGATGAGAGAGAACCATGGACCGGCTGCCTCCTGCACGCCCCCCCTGGGGGTGGAGCCCTCAACCTGGGCCTGGGCCTGGGCCCTGACCGGGAATCAAACCCTGGCCTCCTGGTTCCTAGGTCGACGCCCAACCCCTGAGCCACACCAGCCAGGCTCACCCTTTGCTTTTATTCTCCTTAACGATACAATCCACGCGTCCGGCTCACCGGCCAGAACCCGCCTCACCCCCCCCCCCCTTAGAAGACCGCCTGCTGCTTTCCGGTGAAGTCGCTTTCTAAAACTGCTACCTAGCGAGCCCGGCCCTGCGCGGGGCTCCTGACGGCACCAGGAAAACCGTGTCCTGTCGCATTTCACTGCTCCAGGTCGGCACTGGGCCTGCTGACTCGGCGCCGGGGGATGTGGCTGGAACGGGAATTGTCATTGAGGGCCTGAAAGCAGGGCCGGGGGGACAGCTGTGCTCCCGCAGCCTCGCACGGCCACCCCAAAAAGGTCGGCGCCTCCCACGAGCCCAGATTGCGATCGCGGTTCTCGGAGACATCAGCTTCGCCCTGTTTGTCCCCTCCCACCCTCCCCCGTGGCTGCAGATCTGACCGCTAACGAGCTTTAATGCGGATTTGGACCAAACTCGGCTGCTTCTCTGGGGAGCGCGTCATAAACAGCAACAACGTCCCTGGGCTCTGGGATGACCAGTTTCGGGAGCAGAGCCGCTGGGCCGGTTGGCGGCAGCTGTGCTGGCTGCCACGGCCACCTCCTCCAGGCAGGCCGCCCGGGTTGAGGGGATGGTCTTACCGCAGGCGTAGGCGACGGTGAGGTACTTCCTGGCTCCGGGCAGACAGGGGCTCCCGAAGTGGTGGTTGTCGACGAGGATGCTGCATCTCTGCCGCCCGTAGCACCTCCGGGTCAGCACGTGTGACGCCGAGTAGGACACACAGTCTGCAGGCGGACACAGCAGCGAGAGCGTTAGCGTGCGTCCGGCACACGGTGCCCCAGGGCCCATGCTGTGTCCTGGGAATAAGTACACGGGCGGGGTTCAGTCTTATGTGGACAGTGGCTCTGACGACTTCCTGTCTCAGGAAGGCCCCAGTGCGAGCCACATACCACGGACACAGCAGGCCCCCGGAGGGCCACGTACACGGAGCAGCAGGGCCCCCGGAGGGCCACGTACACGGAGCAGCAGGGCCCCCGGAGGGCCACGTACACGGATCAGCAGGGCCCCGGAGGGCCACGTACACGGAGCAGCAGGGCCCCGGAGGGCCACGTACACGGAGGAGCAGGGCCCCGGAGGGCCACGTACACGGAGCAGCAGGGCCCCGGAGGGCCACGTACACGGAGCAGCAGGGCCCCGGAGGGCCACGTACACGGAGCAGCAGGGCCCCGGAGGGCCATGTGCCGAGGCGCTGGCTTCCTGAGCGGCAGCGGGAGGCCGTCTCGCAGGGGCTGTGTCTCCATTTCGCACGGACTGGGCCCCACGTTCTGCAGGTGGCAATCAGTGCAGCGCGGAACGAGGCTTCTGTTTCACTTACGACCCCCTCACCCCACCCCCTGTGTGGACCTATTTTCCGTTTCTATTGAGAATCCATTTCCCGCCATGAACATAAGCTCCCTGAGGACTGCATGATTTCTACCTTTTTAAAAATAAATATATACTTATTGATGTCAGAGGTGTTTCTGTCTCTCCCTCTCCCTTCCTCTCTGAAATCAATAAGGATATATTTTAAGAATATTGTTTTAAAATAAAGCCGTCTTTCCCTCCCAGCTGGGTTCTGTGCGCTTTCTTCCTGGACACTTACCTTCCCCCCCCCGCCCACCCCTCCCCCACGCGCGTGATGGCGAGGCGCCCCTCCCCCACGCGCGTGATGGCGAGGCGCCCCTCCCCCACGCGCGTGATGGCGAGGCGCCCCTCCCCCACGCGCGTGATGGCGAGGCGCCCCTCCCCCACGCGCGTGATGGCGAGGCGCCCCTCCCCCACGCGTGTGATGGCGAGGCGCCCCTCTGTTTGACTCCTGGCCTCCTGGCTGCTGCCTGATGCTGGCACTGAGCGAGCTGCTCCTCAGAGCCTGCGGGCACCTGGGTAACTGGGCGGCTGCGCTCCAGGCTGTCTTGGCAGCGGGAGCCCTGGCGCCTCGATCTTCGCCTGAACCGCCCGGGCCTGCCCACACTTGGCCCCGCGCTGCCCTCCGCTCCCCCTCTGAGGCCACAGGGTGGTTCTCCTTCTCTTATTAAGGAAACAGCCGAATCCCAGGCGTCCACCCAGGAAATGCAGCTGCAGCCGGATGGGCGTGTCCCAGGGGACGCCCAGCCAGGGACCCTCCTGGAGCGCTGGAGCTTTCCAGCGGGCCGGCCGGGTGGCTCCGTGGTTGACGTCAACCTGTGATCCGGGGGGTCAGAGTTCAATTCCCGTCAGGGCACAGGCCCAGGTCACAGGCTCCATCCCGAGTGCGGGGCGCGCAGGAGGCAGCTGATCCATGACTCTCTCATCACTGATGTTTCTCTTTCCCGCTCCCTTCCTCTCGGAAATCAATAAAAATATCTTTAAAAACAAAACAGAAACCTCTTCCCCGACGGGAGCTCCGCGGCCTCGCGCTCGTTCCTGCCGCCTGTGGCGGGGGTCGTGCAGGAGGACCGGGGACCACAGTGACCGACGGTCCCTCGGCGAGGCCTGGACACGCGCCGGGTCTGAGGGTCGGAGCCGCCTGCAGCCACTGCCGAGGGGACAGCACCCGTGACCTTTCCGAGGCCGCGTGACCTTTCGGAGCCGGGACAGGCCCCTCGCCCTGGCAGGCATCCTGCAGGCCCTGCCCCCTCCTCCACACACACACACACACACACACACACACACACACACACGGCCGTGGCTCGGATGTGGCCTGCAGGCATGTTTGGTTTGGCTCACACAGTGTTTTGAAAGTTGGAACATTTCACATGAAAAGAAAACAGAAATGGGTTTCCGATCTCCCGGGGGTCAGGGGCGGGGACCACACCAGGCCCGCGTTCTGGCCGTGACCATCCACCACGACCATCCACCGTGGCAGCCGGAGGCCCCCCCCCCACGCGGACCCGTCCCTGCCCTCTTGCTTGGCAGCCCGTCTCTGCAGGCCTGCCTTCTGGGGGGAGCGGGGAGAGGGGGAGCCTCACGCACAGAGGTGACTGTTTCCGTGTTACAAACACAGACACCAGGGCCCAGCTCGAGGGAGGCTGCGGAAACCTCTGAGACGACACGCGCGATGGAGCTGGCCACGCAAAGGTGTGTGGAGAGAACACTCAGGGAGCCCTCCCGCTGCCCCCACGCCCGGCGCCGCGCCCTGGCAGAGGCGTGTGAGTGCGGGAAGAGTTTGATCCCTCACCTCCGGGTGTGGACGGAGCCCCTCGTGGGGCCTGTGTTCCGCCAGGTGCCTGCTGCCCCCTCCCTCCCGCTGAGTCCTTTCCCCTTTAAGCCGCACCCCCCACCTCCCGCCCAGAGGCACCTCCTCGCACTCGGGACGCTCCTGTCGTGCTGGTGGGACTGCGTGGGTTCAGCCTGAGGAACGCGTCTCCCTCCCCCCAGATGGTGTGGCTCAATGGTGAGTGTTGACCTATGAACCAGGTCACAGTTCGATTCCCCGTCGGGCCATGTGCCTGGGTTATGGGGCTCAGTCCCCAGCGGGGGGCGAGCAGGAGGCAGCCGATCCAGGGTTCTCTCTCATCACGATGTTTCTCTCTCCCTCTCCCTCCCTTCTTCTCTGACATCAATTTTTTAAAAAGAAAGAAATGGAGTCCCTTCTGCAGGCCGTGTGGGGCCCTCGGGGTGTGCGGGCAGATCTGCCTCTGGCCACCTGGGCGCAAGGCCAGCCCGGGGCAGGGACACCCCGCGAGCACCACGGGCCCCCTGTCCCGTTGCAGAGGCCGGAGGCGGGGGGAGGGATGACGTTTTGAACACGCCTGTCACCCGAGAGGGGACAGGGGTACAGGACTCGCTGGTCGCTCCTGGGGCTGGGTGCCCCTCCCCTCTCCCCACCTGGCAGCCGGGCAGCTGAGAGGGAGCCCTCTCCCCAGACCCAAGGCAGGGCAGCCGCCGCCCCGCCCTCCCCGCCAGCCTGGGTGTGGTCTGCCTCCCATCCACCACGGTGACGGGCCTGGGCCTCAGTGCGCCCTGTGCACGGCTGTCCTGCTCTCGGGTCTCCCGTGGGGCCTGCTTGTGAGGGGAGGGCGTTTAAGGCTCCTCTTCTCCATCACACGTGTTCCCATGTTACTATGCACC